>PVJA010013481.1:14578-49571 GCA_004027025.1 Myocastor coypus
AATGATAAGTTTGAAGACTTCATATATAAATGGATGTATATTGAACATATACTCATTAGTGAAATAAACCAGACCTACATGTGTAAATATCGTATAGTATCCCTAATATAAGAACTTGAAAAAGGAAAATAAAAACTGCAGGGCATAACACAGCTGAATGTGTTATGGATTAAACAACGAAGTGACTGGAAGCAGATAAAAGAGAAAAATTATCAGGAGCAAAACCATGCACTTATGTACACAGGATGAATAAGATATTGGTCTTAAGAAACTTCAAAAGGTTCATCACACTGGTCATAGCACCATGTAACACTAAAACTATAATTGGAATGCATGTCACTCTCATCTTTTTGATGTGTACTATCCCCAGTGTAAACTCAGTTACTGTTATACTCTCTCTCAAGAGTATTAGTAGAAAGTAAGACACTGGGCTAAGTACCATAGTCTTAACAGTCTACAATTTTGTATTTCCTTGAATTTCCAAATATCTGTGTAAAATTTGTGTAACTGCTTATATCACATTCTATGAAGAGTTATTAGAATATCAATGATGGTCAGAAAATATCAATTCCAAGCTAAGTCAAAGATATTTGATATTCAGAAAGCCAGTGATTATAAGCTCAAGTACCTATGTTATAGAGTAATAGTATCACGAAGCTTTTCTGCTGGAGGGTTGAAAATGTAAGTTAACAGACCAAAAATTGGAGAAAAAGACGGGCTATGAGGATAGTCAATATTTTCACCCTAGCTCTTCAAGTTCAGTAAGGACTCAGGATATAAGAGAACCTGTGCTGTAATATCCTGTAATTCAGAGGTGTCCCAAATTTTCTGGGCAAGGAGATTATGAAACCTCAGAGGAAAGGGATAAATGAACTATAGTGCATCTAAGGAGAGTCGCCCAGAGAAAAAATATTCTCTCAGGCTTTCAGAGAAAGCAAACTGGCCAAGCAATGGCTGTGACTCATCCCGAAGGATGACACTGACAACAGTTCTACAAAGCACTATATATGGTTCCAAAGTTAACCTAGATTTCTTTTACCATTCCTTTTAAAAATATTATATGTTTAAAATATTAAGTAAAGATATATTTTCTTTGATTTCTTCTAGTGTAAAATATTCATATTATATTTTAATTTTTATCATAAGAGTAAAAATGAGAAATAAAATAATAAAATTATACATATTTTCATAACATGATTATATGAAATCAAGAATGGGTGCTATGTTTCATATTGTTATACTCAAATATTTCTTGAAATTACCATGCTTCAGTATGCCAAATTTGTCAAACAATTAAGTGCGAACTGTTCTTTTCAATAAACCATACTGCTTTTTATAGAGTATAAAATCGTATTAAAACAGACAAATTAAAAAATGATACAGAATTTCACTTAACAAGTAATATGAATTTCATAGTGTTTGTTGTAATACAGAGTTGTCTTCCAACCAGTTATTCATATTATCAGATGTACACATGCATAATTGAAAAAAACACATAGGAAATTAAGAGGACAAAAAGGAGAAACAACTGAGAAGAGGAGACAAAACAAATTAAGAATTATCTGCTCCTTTCCATAGGCCAGTGGAAATCCATAATAAAGTTGTCCAAACCATCATGTTTACATAGAAAGATTCTCTCTGTCTCTCTGTCTCTCTGTCTCTCTGTCTCTCTCTCTCTTTCTCTCTCTCTGCTCTCTGTCTCTCTGTCTCTCTGTATTTTTAAGGAAACGTCTACAGGATGTTCAGAGTATCACTACTAGATCATACTCACAGTCATCTGTCTGTTTACAGCCACCCAAGAGCTGTGATTACAGGCTTGCGCACCCATGTCCAGTCTCAATTGCCATCTCAGTGTGCCTTGCGGGCAGAGCCTGCACTGCAGACCCAGGGATAAAACCCCCGGCCCCCTGAACCTGCTTGCAGGCTCTTTAACTTGCTGAGCTATTGGCCAGCCTAGACAGATATATCTCTTTCCCCCAATCATATTATTTTAATGCCTAAAGTATACCATTCCTTTCACAGCAGTTTAATCATTTCAGAATATATTTGCCTTTTTCATAGATTTTTCAGATTGTGCTCAACTTTGAATCCCAGACCTTGAAAAATGTCTTCCTAGAAGTATTTCTGAGATGCTTATGCTTATTCAAACAGTTATTCCTACTGAAAATGCTTCCCAGATTTCTCTAGGACAAATCAGGCCCTGTCATTCCTACTTGAAGATCAGAACACTGTCCTGCTAGTAGTACATTAAATCAGATAGCTGTTTCTGACACTCTGATCCTCTTGACTGTACTCTTTTTTTCTTTTCTTTTTTTTTTTTTTTTGGTGGGACCGGGGTTCAAACTCACGACCTTGCACTTGCCCAGCAGGCACTTGTGCCTCGGAGCTATCTCCCCAGCTCCCTTGACTGCACTCTTGACCAAAGAGTGAGGGACACATTTATCTGGGAATCTTTCAGTTCAGTCCCCCAAACTCAGCTCTGACACTAACAGAAAGAATATATAAAACATTTCTTAAAAGAGGAAATGATCAAATAAATAAATGATATCATGATAAGTTAGCAACTTATTTCCAATACAGAATTACAGAATTGGATTCATTAGAATATATACATATCTATCTATCTATCTATCTATCTATCTATCTATTAGATTCCTCAACACATTAATAAAATTATTTTCTGTATTTTCCCTGCAACATTGCAACATCATAGGAATATTTCTATTGAGTATGATCTGTTTGAGTGAGGAGTAATTTATATACAAGATATTTCTTTTTATTTATTTGACACAGGGTCTAGTTATGCAGTCCGGACTCACAGTGATCCTCCTGGTTCAGCCTCCCAAACACTGTGGCTATAGGAGTGTGCCACCCCACCTGGTTCAAAGCCAGCATGGCATGCCTGGAGTTTTAGTGCAGGCAAAGTATGATACCAGGGATGGAACTTGGGACACTGTTTCCAAGCAGGTGCTTATGATGCCAAGGGGTCTCACCATCACATTTTTTTTTAATTTGTGCCTTGTCTGTACAATAAAGAGCTTGTCTCTTTTTTTAATGCACAATGCATTAATGTAAATACACAGTTAATTTATGATTGTAATTAAAATCATAGAACTTGTGCTCTAACAGTACCTAAAAGTAAGCTGAACCATCAACAGAAGTACTCAGTCCACATATGGCACATTTTAATCTAACTATTGTCTTACTGGAATGTTAATTCAAGCATTTCCCAGTTGGAAACTATACATACGTGTATAGATATATAGTGTGTCTTTTGTGAACCTTATCTATCCATCATCATATAAACTTTTATAAATAAAAATTATTTTCCCATCTGATACAATTTTAAATATCAAAATAAGCATTGTCGTTATAAATGATTATATTTTGAAAAAATATAAAGCTTTGATTGGAAATGTATATGCATTAGATAAAACTTTACATATGAGAAGTATACTACCTTCTAAGTCAGACAAACACCTTTATAAAGTTTTGCATAAATTGTAATATGACCCCCAACGCGATGCATCTCACCAGTATTTCTTTATCCATTAGGTCTTGTTGAATTCCCCTGAAAGGAGTGAAACATTTCAGCAAATTAAATGAAAGGGCCAGATACAGACCAAGAGTGATGTAGATTCTAAGATGAAACTTTTAATTTCACTGCATATTGAAATGTTTCAGCTTTGATTTTGTTCTGTATTTCATTCAATAAAACCTTTGTTTCCTCTGAGCTCTTAAGGAGATGTGCGCTTTAAATCACATTGACTTCACCCTTTGCAATTTACATATGTTGAAGAAATAAAATACTTTTTCAAGAGTCACCATGGGGCCACAGAAGCCTCAAAGGAGTATTAAGACCTTCAGTTTTATGTGAGTTGCCTTAAACAAGAACCACAAATTCTCCCTGTGGAATACTAATGGCTTTTGTGTACAGTTACATTTTCTTGTGATTCTTTTTAAAATTGTGTAGCGGGCCATGCATAAAACAGTCTTTGTGCTGGTGATTGAGCAAGGTGACCCCAACCCTGAGGCAGAAAGACAGCTTTGCATGTGGTGCTGTTACACAAACAAGTTTCCATGAACATTCTCAGTGGATTCTTAGAAGGGCTGGAAGGCAGTGCACACTATACCTGCAGTTCATATTTCCGTAACAGTTTATTCAAAAGGCAGCTTACAGGATGTTTTGAAGCTACTGGAGCTTCTGGGGCTGAGGGGCTGGTGAGGGCAAGGATGGTGTGTGGTAAATGTGAAAAGAAACTTGGGACTGTTATTACACCAGACACGTAGAAAGATGGTGCAAGAAATATTACAGAAAGTGGTGGAGGAAAACTGAACAAAAATAAAGCATTGACTTCAAAAAAGGCAAGATTCGATCCCTATGGAAAGAATAACTTCTCAAATTTGTAAAACTTCAAAAAAAAAAAAAAAAAAAGACATCTGTGCAATGTATGGAGAAAAAGTTTTGGATACCAAAAACTACAAGGAAACATCTTTCTAGATGTATTGATGAGACTCCTAGCCTTATATAATTTTACTTTCTGCTTTGGCTTTTCAAGGCGCAATGTAGATGGTGAACTTGTAGTCTGTTTTGAGACAGATGATTAAAGTTCAATCAGAGCAGTTGATCCTCATTCTCTGCTTTCTTTCTTGAGACAGGGACTTGGTTGTGTAGTTCAAGCTGCCCTTGAACGCACTAGGCCTGAGTCTCATAGAGATCCTATGTCAGCCTTCCAAGTGCTTTGGGTATTTATCAGTCCTATGCACTCAAGATTATTTTTCTTTTTTTGTCCTGAGACAGAGTCTCACTCTGCAGGTTAGGCTAGCATTAAAGTCACTTTGTAGCCAGGCTGGCTTGGAACTCACAGTGATCCTCCTGCCCCTGCATCCCTATGTTGGGTTTACGGGAATGTACGCTCCTGCCCAGCTCTCTCAAAAACTTCTGAACATGATTTTTTTCTTATAAGTATTTTATTATAATGTAGTGACAAATTTAATGAAAAATTCTCTGAGTTTTCTGTGCACTTTTTAACATTCTTACTTCCTTCATTTAGTTTGTTTATAGATGTTGAAAGAATGAGGAGATTGTTGATATTTTATTCTAAACTTGGTGTGTGGACTTAGAATTCTTCCCTCATTCCTTTACTGGAGGCATAGTTCTTTGAACCAGCAGTCCCTTAATTCCACCTTCGGACTGAGGCGATCATAGCTGAACGGGCCCTTGTCAAAGACAACTTAGATTTGTAACTATAAATTTGCTTTTAAAGCCAAACTGCTGGCTCCTTCCTTTCATACGCAAATGAGAGCATGTGCCCAGATAAGTATACTGGACTTCAGAAAACATTTCATTCGAATTTAGATTGCCATAAAAACTGTGAAAATACTGTTCATTCATGTTCATGTGTCATGAAAATGGTCCTGAAGTTCTTTGAAATAGGGAAATTTTTTAACCTTTTCCCCATCCCTCAAAGCAAAAAATAAAATGAAGCGATTATCTTGACTTTTTAAAAATACAATGTAGACTGTAAAGAGACTACTCCGAAGTTTCAAATGAAGATTTTTCTTGTGCTATTTTCATAGGTTCAAGACTTTTAAAGCTTGTGACCTACTATAGAGAACCAAAATGATATTCTCATATTTCCAACTGCCATATGCATAAATATGTAATATTGTAAGATATGTAGACTACTAGAGAAAATGTGGTAACGCATGTGCTAAAGACTTCACAATTTATTCTCTTACAATGTCTATGAAAAGTAAAATTTTTGCTTCACTATACCTACATGGTTTTTCATATAGTGTTTCTATAGTATTTATGCACATCTAGAAAGATTGGGAGGATAATGCAAAATATAATAAATGACATCTTTGAGGACAAAAAAAGTGAAATGCAGCTTACATATCATAAATACTGTTGGGAATGAGGTGTTTCATAGCTAAGGGTGAATTTACGCTGTTAACTAGTTAACAAAGGTTTGGCTCTTTACATTTTTATTGCTCAAGATTGAACTCAGGGCCTTGCACATGGGAAGCGTGTCCTTGCTTATTGAGCTACACAGATAGCACCTATTCATTTCTGAGATCACGTACTTGGTTTTAAATATCAACTGATTTCATTACCAGGCCTCATATAGTTCAAGGAATGTATCCTCTAAAATGGCCTCTTTCCTACATTCATATTAGATTTTCTTGTAAAATTTATATGTTGCTTTATGGCCCCGGAAGCTTTTATTCGTGATATAAATCCAAGGGACAACAAGAAACACTCAGTGATATTCTTTGGAAACACTTCAGGTGTAACAAAGCTAAAAATTTCATGAAAGCAACAAGGAATAACACACTGTAGGATAAAAAAGTCTTAAACTTTCATTGTGAAATCTGGCTGCACAATATAACATTTTAAGAATGAAGAAAAAAAAAAAAAAAAACATAGGTAAGGCTGAACCCAAGACTGGCCCTATTAAACTGAAATGAGTTGTCACTACTATGTGATTTGAGGCTGAATCTGAAGGCCAGGCAAAACCACAACAACTTAAAAGATATTAGGTATGAACTGAGATGTCCTTTTAGGACAAAATACAACTTGGATTTCAAATATTTACTCTTAAATCAACTGACACCCAGACACTGCCTCTTTGACCAATGCTTTTCCATAGACTCTGAGATCACTACTCTTCAGTTAGACCTTGCCTTTGAGTACCATCCTTCACCTGCAAGACCTAGTTTGAATAACAGTCTTGCTAAGTTAGTTTATCAAGAAGTCCTTCTCCACTGAGAGTTAAATATGCTGAATACCTAGATTACCTTCTGCCTTTGATTTTACAAGACCTTGGCCTCCCTTTAACAAGAATCTCCCTGCCCTTGATATTTCCTTTAGTAATTTGCCATCCGCTGACCTCTTCATTTTGCTCAGTGACCATAAATTCTGTACTCAGAGTTGAGTTCAGGGTCTCCTCTTTTGCAATAACTTTAAATAGGATTTGTCTTCCTTTCTTTAACAAAATTCCAGTGAGATTCATTTCCATGTTTAATAATATGTACATGGTTATATGTAAAATTGAATATATCTAAAATAAATTGTGTTAAATTGTTTTATTAAAATTGTTACTTTTTTATTTTGTCTAAGTTGAATGTTAGAAAATTTGAAGTTATACATTTGACCTGCATTATAATTTTAATAGCTAGTCATGCTCTAACAAGCAGGCTTGTGAACCCATAATTTACCTAACAATGCACATGATTTGATGTACAGTCAGGACTATAACCTTTATTTCTTCTCAGGCTACTAGAGAGAAAAGCAGGATGTACCTAAAAGGTAAATATTAAAGTCTTTTAAACCACAGGAAAATTAAAAAGCCAAAACACTTGTCCCAGGTAGTAGCTAAAGAAAAATGAAGATTCTGAGTCAAGTAATATGACTTGAGTACATGCTGTCATTTGTTCTCCTACTAGATTCATATGCAATGGTCTTACACCCCCCAAGAAGAACTTCATTTCTCATAGCTCTCATCCTATAGCATCATTATAATCTGAAAAAAAAAATCAATGAAATCTTCCAGGTATAAAACATCCATACAGAGCATAAATTGTGCTCTGCATGAGCAGCACGATCACGTCTCACACTGCCGTGCCTTGTCCTGCCCAGCGTGTCCCCCAACTCCTTCTCCGGGACGCCCACAGCAGATGCTTTCCATTCACTGCTAGGTGCCTGGTCATCACATTGGCCATCAGACTTCCTACTGCAGAGCCCAGTGCTGTGTTTATGTAGCATGTGTCTCACTTAATAAATAACTTATGTATAAAAGCAGTAATATAAAGAAGCCACCAGTTGATGAAACGTGGGAAAGCAAAATAATTATGGAACTATACAGTCGCAAGACAACACGCACTGAAGGAAATCATGGTAACTAGTGAGGCTGGTAATATCCATGGTTTTAGGCATCTGGTGGAGGTCAGAACATATTCCTCATCACTGACATGCAACTACTGCGTACAAATCAGGTTATATCCAGCTGATGTTATCATTTAAAATATCAACACCAACAAAATCATTGAAAAATATCATATATCCTTTTATATATCAGAATTATTAAAGTTATCTTATACAAATAGATATATGATGAAAATACATGCTGAATGTTTACCTTTTAATTTTTTAACTGATAGAAACACAGTGATGTAGCCTTCAAAACACTCCCCCTGGCACTGAGTACATTTATCCAGTCACTTTTGCTATAGTTTGAGCAACTCTGGAAGTTCTCTTTTCTGGGTGTACTTAGGAAGTCTGATCAAAACGACAGCAAATGCCGCTGCCCTATGACATCCCGATGGATAGGCAGGCTGGCGAAAAGAGTACACTGTGTTTTCATTCACCTCATTCACCAGATCTGGTACTGTGGGACTTCTGGCTCTTCCCAAAAGCCAAAACAATCATGAAATGTACACATATTCAGTTGATTGAGGACATAGGTATATGAGGACCTCACAGATAATGTGATAAAACAATGAAGTATGTGTGCATAAAATAATGAAGAGTAATTGAACAGGATTATGGTAATATGTCTCCTACAGTCTCAAATGGTCTGTTTATTTTTTTTAATTTAATATTCTATTCTATTCTGTTCTATTCTATTCTATTCTATTCTAGTCTAGTCTAGTCTAGTCTAGTCTAGTCTAGACTAGTCTAGTCTACTCTAGTCTACTCTATTCTACTCTATTCTACTCTATTTGAGACAGGGTCTCACAGCTCACTTTACACTGGCTTTGAACTCCCTTTGTAGCCAAAACTGGTCTCGAATTCACAGTGGTTCTCCTGCATCATTTTCCCAAGTGCTGGGACTAAAATCACTAGCCACATGTTCAGAACACATTGTTTTAACTGAAGAATTCAGACTATTTCTGTTTTTCACATGCTAGCAATTTCTCCAAAGCATATACATACCACAGCGGTATCATTATCACTTATAAATTAGAAGACAAACGCTTAGGAGAATTAGATGGTCAGACACAGTCCCATATTACATAAGAAAAGATGTATTTGTCTCAGAACATTTGGCTTGTAACTCTATTTCCTAGTTTTCTGATTCCATAAATATTACAGTAGATGATCTATTTTAGGCAGCATTTGTACATGAAGTATAATCCATACATTTTATCTGATTTGGATCAGACAGCTTACTGGCAAGGTGTGTATTGAATCAGCTAGTGCACAGATTAATAGTTGAATCTTTCCCATGGCATTAAGTTCAGTATATATTTGGCTTAGGAACATGCAAAACGTGTTGGAACTGTCAAATACTGAGATCTAGCTCTATGGGGTTTGTTACTACAATATACTTTACCTTGTCATCCTGGAATATTTAGGAAGTTTTATTTTTTAATATGTTTGGGTAATAGTTCTGAAATGTAAAATCAAAACGTGAGTATGCCTGAATTTATCACTCTTGCCCCCAATTCACATCATGTTATCATTATCCCATGCACTGCAGATGCATTCAGAAGAGGAACAAGATTATGTGTAAATGTAGTGGGAATTGGTAGTGTATTGTTTCAGTGATAGCTTCAGATGTTTGTTTTAAAATATTCTTTATGCTGCATTATTTGTAGCTGCATAGAAAGTCCAAAATTTATTTATATCTTTACTTATTTATTAGTTATCTTATGGAAAAAAATCAAAGCAAAATAACGAGGGCCAGCCAGATAGCTCAATGGATTAAAGCACCTACTTCATTAGACTCAGGGATTTGATCCCTGGTATGTCGTGCCAGCCCTGCCCGCAGGGGCATACTGACAGAATAATTCAGACTAGACCTGGTGGTATTCACGTGTAATCCCAGGGCCTGGGGAGCTGAAAACAGGAGAATCACTATGAGTCTGATCTCTGTAGTGAAGCCCTGTAGAGCCTGTACTACATACATAAAATAATAATAATAACAATCATAATAATAAGGGGCTGGAGAGATAACTCAGTGGAATAAGTGCTTGTCTGGTAAGTGCAAGGGCCTGAGTTCAATCCTCAGTTCTGAACAGAAAAAAATAATAGTAGAAGAATAGCAATACATAATATATTGTGCCTTGAGATCTTTAATGCAGTTATTTGGAGTACAAAATATAGGCATAGTAAATTCTCCAAATGACAAGAACAATCAAGTCCATAATTTTGATGACAATGAGAGATGGGCTATGTTTGTGCACAACTACAGCTCTCCTTGTGTTCTCCTTGGCTTGTGTTCTTAGCACTCAGACTCTGGAGTGACCCTGGTCATATAACCCAACTTCTCCTTTCGTTATTTCAATTTAGAAATAAAGAAATATGCATTCATTTTTCCATTTGCCAAAATTAAGTGAAATTTGTAGAAAAGTAAATGAGTATAGTACAAAGGTCAGAATAAATAGTCCATAAAAATGGAGATTTTATTTGTTCTTTCCTTCCCCTCAATCTCTAAGAGAACCAATGCATCTTAGTACATTCATATGCCACTCTCATAAGTACACAGGAGTAAACACACACACACACACACACACACACACACACACACACACATTTCCATCAAGAGGGAGTCATATTACATTCAGTGGCCTGGTAGGAACACAGGAGGCGTTTTCATAGAGAACAAGTCTGAAATACTTTGGAAGGTTTTTCATAGAAACAATTTCAACACCTCAGTCCCAAAGTTGTTCTTCCTCTCAAAAGATCTTCTCCACTGTTGAATCGCAAGCAAACTTTAGGCTGAGTTTCTCTCCAGGGCTAAATCACCCCCGCTCCTGCCTCTGGGCCTTGCCTTACTTTGCTAGACAGGCTCATGCGAACTTTGGCTCCTGCCTCTCAGACAGTGGTATAGTAGAGAGTTTTAGCTCACGATCATTTCATCAAACAGCCGGCTACTTTTCTGAAAACTTTATTAGTCTTTGCGTCTCCTTTTACTTTTACTTATAAATTTCCTGTACAGCCGGACGTGGTGGCTCACGCCTGTAATCCCAGCACTTGGGAGGCTGAGGCAGGAGGATTGCTGCGAGTTCGAGACTAGCCTGGGCTACAAAAGTGAGCTTAAAGCCAGCCTGAACTGCACAGTGAGACCCTGTCTCAAAAAGACAAAAAAAAAATAAAATAAAATAAATAAATAAATAAAATAAATAAATAAATAAATAAATAAATTTCCTGTACATCTGTGGTAGCCAATATATGCCAATCTTTCCTTAAAAATGTTTACTTAAAGATTTCGTTGACAATACTTCCCAGTAGATTAAATGGAATGGAGCATTCTCTGGACAGAAAATTTTAGACATATAGTTCATGAGTCTGATAAATCATAAAATATCCCCCAATTCCTTCCTCCTTTGTGTTGTATCTAGAAATACACTTGCTGCTGTTAACTTACCCTGATATAGAATATGTGAGATCATGTGTTATCTGAAAATTTGTATATTTAGAGAGAATGGGAGCCTAGCATGGGGGCATTGCATCCTAAACTGAATCTTCTTTCTGAAATTTAGTCTGATGTCTGGTTGTTTGTCCCAGTGTTATCATCTGAGGTCAGTGATGAGGCTGCGACTACATGGAGAGTTTGCTGAGTCTGATGATTCTAGCTGGCTATACTCATATGTCTTATGCTAATAATTACATTTGGTGGAGCCAGTCTTTGCATTTGCCTCAGTATATGCGGTCTTTTGGCACTTCGCTTCAACCCAGGTTTTCTCCCAGTCATGCTCTAGGATTAAACATTACTTTTTCCATGATCTGTTGACTTTTCTTACTGATAAGAAACTAGCTATGGTGTTGAGTCTGCTTCAACTATCTAAGGAAGCTATTCAACTGTGTATCTTAGTCTTAAAAGAAACTTGATTCCCTGAATCATTGTGATTTAACCTCCTCATCTGTGCTGATCAACCCAACTCAATTATAGGAGATAGCCGTATGTAACTCTTTTCAACTTTAAGCTATTTTGCTGTTGAGTCTATTCATATCATGGAATAAAACTGGTAGAGAATAAAGCCATTGTGAGGCATTATAGTGCTAAACAGATAGAGTGCTTGTAGCCTAAAAGTAATATGTATAAGAGATACATTCACTTAAGAGATACACAAATGGAAAGATTTTAACCCAAAATATCTACACACAAGTTTAGGGGTTTAAATAAAATAAAAGACTAGTAACACTGTTTTTAAAGAATAAATCCATATATGTGAGATCTTTGGATTATATTAATTACCAGTATCTACTTATGAATATTAGAATAAAACAAACATGAAAACCTTAGATACAATTTTGTCCTAGAGAAATGCCAAACAACCATTCAAACTCTGAAACCTTAGTGAGCATACTGATCATTGAATGAGTTCTATTATTTCCTTTACATATAACTTTGTGTATTGTAAGAGTGAAGCAATTGAAACTTCCATGCTTTAATGGTAATTGAGCGAGTAAAGATCATATTTTAATAGCACATCAAAGCTCTCAGTTCTCTTCCTCTGAGGAATAATTAATTACCTTTGGTGATGATATATATTTTAGTAGAATCTTGAGTGATATTTGAGTACTATTTTAAAGAGTTTTAGAAATAGTTTCAGAGTCTTTTCTAGGAAGGAGAGAATGGATGAAACCTAAGGATCTCCTCTTTTCTCACAGTGATAGCAACTTTTAATTCATTCTCCAGAGCCCAAGTGGGCTAAATGTAGTCTACATAATTTATTAACTAAAAGCCAGAATCCTAGTGGAGGGAAAAAGAGATCCTGGAAAATGGTAGGGAGAGGTGATTTAATGGTGAATTAAGAAACAGATACGTGTTGCTCAGTGGCCACAACAGAACAAAGAGCAGAGATGGTTTTGCTTGCTGGGTTGAGACCATCACAAAAGGATTTTAAATTTATTTTCATCACATCTAAGTGGAACCATGGTTTTCAATTCCAGGTTTCTGACTCATGGTGTTTCTTATTAAGTCTCCCCCATTGTGCTTGTTCATCTAATTAGCTCACCTTCTCACCTGTGTTCCCATTTCTAACAGGCTTCGTTTCTACAGCTCACTGGCTACCCAAGAATTGTTGGCAGTAAAAATATTGGGCTTACACGCACAGTCTACTGGAACTAGAAGAGATTCAGACCGTGAATTGAAACTACCTCGCTCTGCAGATGACAGGACTGAAGTTGAGGTGTGCGCAAGCACTTGTGATGGCACTGAACAAGGCGTGCCTGAGGGAAGGCGAAGCACCAGGTCCCTGGGAAAGATTTGCAGAGGAACGTTATTGACATGTAGCCTCCATGGGCATTTCTCTACTTGGCCTTATTCACTTGTGTGACTGAGCTCCTGCTATTTCCTCGGTATCCACCCTGTAGACTCAGACAGAATCATGACTCATAGGGTACAGGAGAACATTCTGTAGAACATGCTGATGGACATATTCTGCTGCTGTATGCAAAAGAATAGTTGACAGACTGCTTTTGTACACCTCTTTTTCTGCTGTGTTTAATTATTTGCCCTATTTTGTGGGCTCTTTCCAGTCTCCTTTATGGAGTTGTGGTCACTTTGATCCTTCTCTAGAATTTCTTCTAGTAAACTATGCAGGGTTGACTTTGTCGTTATGAAATTCCTTAGTTGTTTTTTCTCCTGGAAGTATTTCACTTCTCCATTAAATTTGAAAGAGAGTTTTGCATGGTATAACAGTATGGGGTGGAATTTGTTTTCTTGCAAGACTTGAACTATTTTGCTTTATGCTCTTCTTGATTTGATAGTTAATAAAGAGAAACATGATGCTATTCTAATGAGTTTTCCTTTAAATATGATCTGTTTCTTTTCTCTTGCAGCTTTAAGTATACTGTTCCTCTGCTGTATTTCTGAGATCTTGATTATTACATGTCTCTGTATGGTTTTAATTAGGTTGATGTTATTTGGAGTTCTATACTTTTCAGTTAACTGAATGTCAAATTGTTTCTCCATATTTGGGAAGTTCTTTGTTGTTACTTCCTCTCATATTCTTTTCATATCTTTATACCTACTCCTTTCTCATTCATGCTGATTAGTCCTACATTGCTCATCTTTGCATCATCTTACAGATGTTAAATTATTATTTCTCGCATCCTAGTTGTTGCTAAGAGGTCATTTCTCACCTCTTCACTAGTTGCAATCGTGTTTTTAAGGTCTGAAAGTCTGTTTTCACTTTCACTGAAATGGTTTTGCCAGCTTGTGATTGAGGTTTTAATTTCCTGTATAGTAATTTGATTATGCCTCATACATTCTATTACTTTCCTATATTGCTCATGGAAGAATTCCATCGTTTTTTTATTCTCTTCTTTTTTTAGTCATTGTCTTTAGAAGTACATAATATTTCTTTATTACAGCTACTATTTCCTTTTATTTTACTTTAGAAATTATTTCTGATCTGATTTCCTCTATGTCTTTCTGCAGTTTTTTTTTTTTTTTTTTTTTTTTTTTTTTTTTTTTTTTTTTTTTTTTTTTTTTTTTTTTTTTTTATTTTTTTTTTTTTTTTTTTTTTTTTTTTTTTTTTTTTTTTTTTTTTTTTTTTTTTTTTTTACTTCAGATGCTATTGTTTCAGAGATTTCAGGTATGTGTTTTAAAATTTCTTCTATGCTATTGTCTCTTTCATTTGTTCTGGGTGGGCTCAGGGCCTGAGAGCCCATTTTGTTCTTTATCTTTGTCATTTTGCATAGCTCTGCCTTCTGGTTTTTTTTTTTTTAGAGCTTTGGTAGAGTCATTGCCTTAGCACCATGTCCAGATCTACCAAGTTTAAAGTCTTCCAGGTGGGTGTGGCTTGAGTCTGGTTGCTGAGCTCCATTTCTTCTTGTTGCAGCCCTTAGAGGCAAAGCTGCTGTGCCACTCTGGGAAGTTGTTCTGCTCCTGGATTGGCTGGGTAGTTCTTGTCTCTTCTCGCTCTCCAGGGAGTTCTGCAGCAGTGTTTTACACTAGGCATGCTGGGCCTGGTAGCTGGGACAAATGAGTTTCTAGCCAGCCCAGAGTGGTCTACATCACACACCAGGTCTGTTCTCTGGGTTAAACGAGTGTCCACTCATGTGCCAGGCCTGATGGTTGATCGAGTGAGTTTTCCAAGGTGAAGCAATTTTTCCAAGACCTAAAATTTTTGAAATTGACAAACAGGCTCCTAAATCATAATTTCTGGCTTTTTGACACTTCTTTCCACGTTTCAAGTGGTTATCTGTCAATAAAATTCAGCACACAGTAGGACCCTAAGAAAATTATAACTGAAAGGATATCTTACTTTAGAATATAAAGCATAATATGTATGTTCATACAGATTAGGCATGGATATGGAATTGCATGATTATAAAGTTGTAAGGATCAAAATCAGGACCCTGTGCTTACCAGGCACGTGCTGATACCAGGGAACTGTCTCCCGGGTCCCAACAGTTCACATTTACATAAGAATTGATTTCAATTTTTCTTGATATTCAAATTTATTATTATTATTCTTGCCATGTGCAGTGTCTAAATCTGTATTTTATATCTAATTTATGTGTTCAAAGGGAAGATTATATTTAGGCAGAATGCTAGCCAGTTCTCAGAGAACCATTTCCAGTCACTCCATGCGTTGCCTAAGAATAGTTTTCAATGCATGATTTAACACAAAGCCTATGATAGACACTAAATTTGAAAACGTTTTCTTTAAATAAAAAACAGCCTATATAATGGAAAAAATTTAACCATGAAAATGCATGTAGCGAATTTGTAAGTTAACTCTCACGCGATTTTTACAAGATACTGTGATTATTATCTACAAACAGCTTACACAAAATAAATGATTTAATTAGAATTATTATGTAATCATTTTTAACCTAGCCTTAAGCAAAAGTAGAAGTCAAGCCCATTCAAATATATCCATCAGTTAATCTTAAAAGTTGGGATGTCTTACGGGTAATTATAAATATTTCTGAAACTACGTTTTGCAGTTGAAATCTGGAATAGTAGGCAGAATTTCTAGTCAGATTTCCAGAGAAGTGAAGTGAGGGACACTCCAGCGAATGCAACGGTTGGCCTAATCATGTGCTATGTGACAGCAGTGAACGGTACAAGCTTAAACGCTCTGTTGTTTCTGTTATGTCAAAAGCCCAGAGTGTAAATAGGAGCAAAGCGGAACACAGACAGTAGGAACCAGCAAGAATACATTCAACTGAAAAGGGGCTCAATATATTTTTTGTCTGTGCTTGTCTGTTCATTTGTTTCACATCTTTCTGTTTACTTATGTATTTGATACAAGGTCTTTCTATGCAGCTCAGACTCACAGTGATCCTCCTGTGTCAGCCTCCCCAATACTGGAATTACAGGTGTGCTCCGCAAGGTCTGGTTTTGGTGGCCCACATGGCACATCCAGGGTGGGACTGGAGTGGCATCTGCTCAAACCCGGGCCCTTACCCTTGTCAAGTAAGCACTTAGAACACTGAGCTATCTCCCCTGCCCAATATATGATTTATGTTTGCACAATTTTAACTATTAGTTAATGTGGATACATAAAACTAAACCGCTGTTGTTTAGCAGATAGCAATGAGGAAAATGTACTGAAAAATTTTGCAAAGTATTGATCTCTTCATATATAAAAATAGCTGTGTCACAGATTATTAAGTATTTAATAAGAGTAAATCATATGTGATTTCTTCTAGTATTCTTAAATAATACTACTTATGGCCACTGTATATTATGTAAACAATAATACTTAATGATGGCGATTTGATAGTAATATGTCATTGCTTTACTTATTACAAGTTTTTACTGTCATTATTCCATTACTAGTATTTTAATTATTTATTAATATGAGCTCGTGTGATGTGCAGGGATCAAATTTAAGAGGGCCCGGATGACTCCACATGAATATCTGGGTATGGTGCCCTTGCTATCCTGCTCAAGATCTGGGGAGGTGAGAAGCTGAAGACAGAGCAACAGGGCAGCAGTACTCAAGAAAATAGAGAGAAGCTGGTTGAGAATGCGATGTTTTAAAACTTTAATTTTGATTTGTACTTCCCATTTAGTTGCTTTGCAGTCCTAAAAATAGATTAAATACAAATGCATTCAAGATTTCTTATATGTAATTGAAATCTTCCATTCAAAACAATTTTTGATCATATCCCCCTTTTACCTGCACTGGTTTCTGCACATACAAAATAGGGAATATTTAGACAGTAGAAATCATCTGGTATGTTTCATTACATCTGAAGTAGTGGATTGACTGAAACTTATAAACACAGTGATCAATTGTACAGACAGTCTCTGTCCTCCGAGTTCATACCCCACAGCCCAATAAACTCTAGATTTACTCAAAGATGCTGTACATATCTTCAAGAAAAAGCTGCAGCTAACATAACCCTTCCTAGCTTCTACTAACTGCTGTTATCTAAGCACAACACATTACTAGAAGTGGCCTTTCATGATAGCCACAGGAGCTATGATGTTCTTCAAGGACTCTACACTTTAGTTCATTTTCAGTGGAGTTTATAGTGTGTGTAACCCACTGTTTCTTGCCACCCCTCCTTCCCTCCCTCTTTTCCTTCTTCCCTCCCTCCCTCCCTCCCTCCCTTTGTCTTTCTTTCCCTCAGTCCCACCCTTTAGACACTTAGTATTATCAATGCAGATATGCCATAACTCAAAATGTGGTGCTTCAACTGACCCACAAGATATGAACAGCACCTTGAATGTCAACAGAAAAATGATAGTACGTATAAAACATTATAAAAAATGTTATACCAGTTTCAAGATTTAGTGGACATCTTGTTAATTCTTAAGTTGTGAAGCACATAAATGAACATCACTTGATAAAGCATAATGTACTCATGGCATTTAAAAAAATTCTAATTATTGGCTCTGCATTACTCCATATAAAACGAATGAGACATAATAACTATACTCTGTTTACTTGGACAAACAAAATAACTTTAGACTGTTTTTCCTTTTTTTGTACCAAAATTTTAATGCAAAAGACAGACTCAAGAGTGGTTCTCTAACAGTTGACTGCAATAATCTATCACCAAACTGTTAGAAGTTGTGTTCATATGTTTGCTATTCCAGTATTTATGCTATGTTTTTTTGTTAGGAATTCTTTACTACCATAGAAAGGTTTTTTAGATGACATTTTTGTATATACTAAGCTATTCAAATACTATGTGAGTACTTTGAATTGATTACAGATTCATACATATAATACTCAACATTCTGGCTTCTAAGTTGGACTCACAATTTGATTTGAGTTTTGGAATATTGATTTTAAATATTTAATTTTGATCCTCCACAGGCAAGATGGCAGCACGGAGTGTAGTGGCCGAGGCTAAAACCATCCCCGAGTGTGGCTCTACAGTATACATAGAGAAAATCACATGCAGTGCATCTAAGCGGAATGAATTCAAAAGCTGCCGCTCAGCTCTAATGGAGCAACGCTTATTTTGGAAATTTAAAGGTGCTATAGTGGGTGTGGCCTTGATCTTTGCTTGCCTTGTCATCATTCGTCAGTGATAAGTGGACAGAAAGGCTCTGGAAAAAGTCTGGAAACAAATTAAATCCATATAACTGCACCACCTTTTATCCTGGGTCTCACAGACCATGGCTCAGCAGAAAAGACAGAATGCACAGCTTGGTGCCCTTGCTTCTCTGGAGTCTGTGGTGATACACCCTTTCCTCTTCACATCACTCATGAGTGCAATAAAGAAAAAGAAAAAAGTAACATAATATCCTTCCCTACAGTAATCGGCTTTGGAACAGGATGTCGTGGAAGCAGAGAGGAAGAGGGGATGGCAGTCTACCCACTATCTATTTTCGTCCATCTTGTACTATTTACTCAAAACTTCTGGGATGCGATGTTAACTGGAAAGATTATTTTTCAGTTAAAACTTCTATTTCCCTCAACCCTGTCTCCAAAGAAGTAATAAACTCACAGAGACATAATAAATAAATAAATAAATAAGTAAATAAATAAGTAAATAAATATTTAATTTAATTTCAATTAATTAATATTTAATTAATTTTAGGAATACTGTTTAATTATATTTTATTAGTCATACTGTATCTTGGAGTTATAGTCTATTTATAACACATGACATGATATTGTCTCCTAGCATTAGAAACATCAAGAAGAATAAAAAGTAAGAAAAAATATATATTATAACAAGAGAGTTAAGATAGATATATAGCTTCTTTGCCTTAGTTCACTGAGAATAAAAGTTTGTACTAATATTGTTTTTTTTTTTTGTCTTTTTGAGACAGGGTCTTGCTATGCAGTTGAGGCTGGCCTTGAGCTCACTTTTGTAGCCCAGGCTGGTCTCAAACTCGCACCAGTCCTCCTGCCTCAGCCTCCCGAGTGCTGGGATTACAGGCGTGAGCCACCATGCCCGGCTTTGTACTAATATTGTTTAGACAAGATTTCAGGTCTGTATATTGTCCTCTAAATAACTATTATGAAGACAACGTATACATTTTATTAATTATTGTAATCATTTTTGAAACTGTTTAGTTGCTATTTTATCTTATCTCATTAAGATGAATTTAAAAATACCTCCTCAAAAAAATAATTCCCAGAAGTACATATTTGATCCATGTCAAGCTGGAAATTTATTACAATAATACTTGTGTAAGCTCTTTCTCCATGCAGTATTATTTTCTGTTAACTGATTAAAATAACAGTGGATACCAGAAATCTCTTGTCTAGCGTCCAAGTTTGTGTGTTCTATATTTATTTTAAAAGATATTTTAGTTTTTTTAAGGTAAATTTTTAGAAGGAAAGTGGAAAATAAATCTTAGTGGTATATTATTTTGTAACCACATTTATAAATTATTGTTGTTATATCAAATTTGTCAATATTTTAAATAGATACAAATCAATATATTTTATTTTGTAAATCAGTAATTGTATTTATGTATGGATCATCCTGTTCTTTAGCTGAACACTGCTTATATCCTTGAAGCTTTGAATATGTATGTCTAATATACTTATGTTTTTTCTTTCTTTTGAGAGAATGTAAAATGTATTAACATAAATAATTACAGGTGATACACAATTTCGATAAACAAAATAATATGAATTTCACATTGTTGTAATTCATAGCAATAGCTTCCATCCCATTATTCAAATATATTTATGCAAAATTGGAGGAACAAAGAAAGAAATATATAAGCAACTAAGAAGAGAAAAAGTACATACAATTGAAAAAAGGAGACAAAACAAATTAAGCATTATCTTCTTCTTTCCATTGACCAGGAGTACTGTACAGTACAGTGGTCCAAATCATCCACTTACATACATAGATAAATCTCTATCCTCAATCTCTATCTTGTCTTCTGCCAACTCAGTAACTCTTTTCATTTTGAGTAAGTTCATTTTCTATTCCCAGTATCTATTCTATCCTTCAGATTCCAATTTTTCCTTCAAGTTCTCAAACTAAGGAGACAATACAATGTTCGCACAGGCAGGTCTAATTTATTTCGTTTAAGAATATTTCGAGTTGCACCCATTTACCAGCAGAAGATTCAATTTTACAATGATTTATAGTTGAGTAATAATTCATTGTGTAAAATAACACATTTTCTTTATCCATTCTTCAGTTGATGAGCATATTGGTTGTTTATAAGATTTAGCTATGGCAAACTGTGCTACTATAAACATAGCTGTACATGTATTTCTGGGCTTTATATGTGGTAATAGGTACCGGTATTGTTTTAGCCTTCAGAATATGGAAAGTCAGTTTTCCAGCATCATTTTTAAAGAGGCTATTTTCTTTCCAGTTAGCCTGTTTGGACCCTCCATCAAAAAAACTGTGGCTGAGATTGTTTTTAGTTGTGTCTGTATCTTCTAATCTATTTCACTGATCCTCAGGTCTTTCTCTATGCCAGTATTATGCTGATTTTAGCACAGTAACTTTATAGTATAATTTCAGATCAGTGCTTGTGATACCTCTTGCCTTGATGTGTTTCCCAGGATTGCTTTTGATATTCTGGGTCTCTTCTAGTTCCAAATGAATTTGAGCAAAGTTTTATCTAACTCTGTGATGTATACTAATGATATTTAATTGGGATTGGATTGAATATATATATATATATATATATATATATATATATATATATATATATGTGAATTATGGCCATTCTCAGAATATTGGTTCTTCCTATCCAGGAACATGGAATATTTTTCCATTTTCTCAATGCTCTCCAATCTCTTTTCTCAGAGTACCATAATTTTCACTCTATAAATCTTTTACTTTCTCTGTGAGATTGATTCTTGTGTATTTCCTTTTTATAGATCTTACTTAAAAGGCATAGTTTTCATAATTTCTTTCTCAGTGTGTTAACTGTTTTGGTACACAAATTCTACTGATTTTTGAGTGTTACCTTTGTATCCTGCTTTGTTACTGAATTTGGTGATTAAAACTACAAGACTCAGCCGGGCGTGGTGGCTCACGCCTGTAATCCCAGCACTCGGGAGGCTGAGGCAGGAGGATTGGTGCGAGTTTGAGACCAGCCTGGGCTACAAAAGTGAGCTCAGGACCAGCCTGAACTGCATAGCGAGACCCTGTCTCAAAAAGACAAAAAAAAAAAAAAAAAAAAAAAAAAAAAAAAAAAAAAAAAAAAAAACTACAAGACTCTTGGTGGGGCTATTGGATTCCTCTCCATATAGTATCATGTCATTTGCAGATAATGATGGTCTTGATTATTTTTTTTACAACCTTTAGCCTTTTTGTTTTTCTCTCTTGCATAATTGCTCTGGCTAATGATTCCAGAACTATATTGAATACAAGAGGAGACAGTGGAGGCGATCCTTGTCCTGTTCCTGATTTAAAAGTGAAAGCCTTCATTTATTGCCTATTTAGTTTGATGTTAGCTGCTGTTTTCTCACAGATGTCTTTCATCATATTGAAATAGAGACCACCTATTTTGGTTCTCTGTAGCTTTTATCATGCATGAGTGTTGGGCTTTGTCACAAGCTTTTTCTTCAAGATACATTAATAAGTGAAATAAGCCAGACCTACATGTGTAAATAACATATAGTCTCCCTAGTGTAAGAACTCAAAAGAAGAAATAAAAATGGAAAGGCATAACATAGCTGAATGGAAATCAAGCACCTAAGGGTTAAACAATGAAGTGACAGCAAGCAGAAAACATAGGAAACATGGCAGGAGCAAAACTATGCACAAGATGAATTAGACAACAGTCCTAAGAACCTCCAAAACGTTTTTGATCCTGGCGATAGCAATGTATAACACTAAAACTATGCTTAAAATGCCTGTCATTCTGGTCTTTTAAATAAGTGCTGCATCTAATACAATTTCAGTTACTGTTATACTCTCTCTCTCTCTCTCTCTCTCTCTCTCTCTCTCTCTCTCTCTCTCTCTTTCTCTGGTAAATGCTTGTTTTATAAGAAAACAAAAACGTGGTATTAAATGAGAGTAAGAGACTAGGAAAAGTACTGAAGGATTGAAAGTCTACAATTTTGTATATGCTTAGATTTCCAATTTCCTGTGTAAAAATGTGTAACTGATTTTATCACGTTCTATAGATATTTATTAGGAAATCAATGATTGATAGAAAAATACCAATTCCAGTTAAGACTAAGATGTTTGATACTCAGAAGGACATGACAGTGATGTCATACTCAAGTACCTATGCTATAGAGTAATAGTGTCACTAAGCTTTTCTTATTGGGTGGGTTAAGAATATAAGTTTACAGACCAAAAATTAGAGAAAAAGATGGGCTATAAGAACATCCGATATTTTGTCCCTAGCCCTTCAAATTGAGTGAGGACTCAGGACATAAGAGAACCTGTGTTGTAACATCCTACTACTCAGTGATTTCCCCAATTTTCTGTTCAAGGAAATTATGAGGCCACAGAGGAAAGGTACAGATAGTGTATAGTGTCCCTTAGGAGAGTCACCTAGAGAGAAATCATTCTCTCAGGCTTTGCCAGTGAGCAAGCTGGTGAAGCAACGGCTTTGACTCATCCAGATGGCTGACACTGACAACAGTGCTACAAAACACTGTGCATGGTTTCAAAGTAAATACTGACCTTGGTAGATATAAAAGTTACATGTTATGTTATACAGGACTTGCTTTAACTTGCCCTTGACCACCCAGCAGAAAAGTTTAACCACAAGGCATAAAATGTAAAGGCAGATTAGTACATTGAACAGCTGTAAAAGGCTTAAATTAGCAGCTTCTGACACTGCCAGTTCTGCCAATAAGGCACTGCAATTATGGAACAATAGATTATGTATGCAACTGCTTTCTCTTAGTTCAATGAGAAGAAAATTTTGTACCGATAATGATTAGAAAAATTATCATGTCTACATCCTTTGCTCTGTATAACTACTAGGAGGAAAGTGATATGCATTGTATCAATTATTGGGAATGTACTACTAACGTGTTTTGAAACTGTCACATGTTCTCTCTCTCTCTTGTTGTGACAGGATCTCACTTTGCAGTTCAGGCTGGCCTTGACCTCACTTTTGTATTCCAGGCTGGTCTAGAACTGGCACTGATTCTCCTGCCTCATCGTCTACCAAGTGCTGGTATTATAGGCATGTGCCAACATTGTTACTTCTTATTAAAAGTAATAAAAATGAAAAATAAAAATAAAATGAAACAAAGGTTTTTCTGCATTCATTGAAATGACCATATGATTTTTGTTCTTGATTCTACTGACATGGTGTATTACACTTACATATTTCCATATATTGTCCTATCCCTGCATTTCTGGGATGAATCCTACTGGACATGGTTTAAGCTCCCAGAAGTCACCCAGAGTGGAGTGGTGGGAGAGTGCTAAAACATGTGTTATTAAGATTTCCATTTTAGTAGGGAGCAGGATAGGACTCATCAAGTCTCTCACTAGTAGTGGATGTGACTGGCTGACACAAGCCAGTTTCACTGTAGTTGGTGGCTGCTGGTCAGATTCACCAACATCACGTTGGTCACCCAGATTATCCCTAAGTTCCTAAAAGATTGGACCAGCACCAGCACAAGTTCCAGACCTACATTCTTAGGCATAGATCAGAGTCCTGCAAGCTTCCTAGAGACTACCAAAGTTCTTGAATGGCATCAGGTAAACTACATCCCAATGTGTGCTTGGCCCCAAAATTGCAGCTCTCATGAATTGTGCAGGTCACTCTGAGTCCTTCTAAGTTCTTAAAAGGTTAGATTAGCACTGGCACAATCTGCATTCCTTTTGTAAAGCTTTATTTATGCATATCTCAAATGAGACAGTTTCAAAACATGTTAGTAGGGCAGCCACAATAATACAATGCATATCATTGTCTTCATAGTAGTTGTTCAGAGTACAAGATGCAGACATGATTGGGGCTAGAATCTTACCAGAGTTCCATAGGCTGCCCAGAGTCTGCCAAAGTTATTTTTTTAATTATTATTTTTAAATTATTTTTAAAAAGGGCACAAAATAGCACGAACATAGAAATGAGTTACATGTGATACAGAATTTCACTTAACAAAGTATCACGAATTTCACAGTATTTGTTGTAATGCATAGTGTTGTCTTCCAACCAGTTTTTCATATTTCCAGATATATTCATACAGAACTGGATGAAGAAAGAATAAAACTAAGAAATGTATAAGAAATTAAAAAGAGAAAATGGGCAAAATATTTAAAAACAGTGACAAGTCAAATTAAGTTGCCTGTGCTGGACACACAGATCACAGCTGTTCAGAATCTCTCCAAGAGTCCTCCTACGGCCTGAAAATGTTGGACCAGCACCAGCACTAACACCAGCACAAACTCCACCCCTGCATTCTTGGGGCTAAGATCAGAGCTTACTTGTATCCTGCAGGCTGCCCAGAATCCACCAAAGTTTTTAAATCTCTAACATTCTAACATCTTTCATGCATTCACTTACTCAACTTTGTTCTGTTCTTCCATGTGCAATTAACCTGTAAGACTTGTCTGAATTTCTTTTTTACTTATTTTTACTTTGTAATGTATATTTTACCGTTGTTGCTGCAACTCTTTCCTGTGCTCTGATGCGTCTTCTGAATTCCAGATTTATGCAGCTAGAAGGCAGCACCATGCCATATATCTAAGTTTCTCTTAAAGACGTATTTTCAAGTGCATTGTATGGCTTAATGCTCATGATGTACTCACTAAAGGCCGTTTGAACCAATTGGAAACTATTGTACCTTTGTCTTCTTTGTTTTGGTGGTTCTGACATCAAACTTAACACATCATAGTAAAACTTGAAGCTACATTACAAGTTAGGAAATAAAACAATATGATCAAACAAAAATCTGAAATCTGTGAATTTCACATCATTGTTTAAATTGAGCTCAGCAGTTTGTTGTAAAAACAAAAAGATATCGTAGGCATGCACTGTCATGTATGAAGCAAGAGAGGAAGACAGAGGAGAAATTGTTACGTAAAAAAGCTAAAAATCTGCAAAACATAGAGTGTTAGAGCAAATGTAAACCCGGTTTACAGTGCAATCTCCATGATGTCAATAGAGGTTGCACATTGGTGATCCTACTTTGGGTGATATCAGGACCATTGCATAGAAAATCAACCATCATTATATACACATTAATTTCTAGCACAAGTATAAACACCTATAAAAGGTCTTGTAAAAATGCAGAACTATATTTTATCTCAAAGTATAAACAACCCTAACTATCTTATTAAACTATAGGTATTTTATATATTTGAAGGTCCTAGTTTAGTATGTTCTTACTGAAATGAGAGTGAAGTGTTATTTAAATCCTTGAGGTATATTATGATATAAGTGCTTTATTTCACATTCAAAACTAGTGGAAAGGAATTCTCAGTATCTTGCCATCAACTAATAATAAAAGGGATGAAATTTTGGGTAGTACTAAGATGAATTATACATAGCTTAAAACTCAGATATAAAAATAATAGAGTCTATTACTTTGATTCCTGTATGTCTCTAGTAATTCTTGCCAAAATGAGATAAATCCTTATCATATTTGTTACAGCTTTTAAACTGTTTTTTTACGGTCTATGTGCAGAATCATGGAATTAAAATGAATGAAGCCCTCTTTAAAACTTAAAATATTTCAAAGTTAACAATACACGACAAAATGTCTTTTAGTAGATCAACGAGATCAACAGACATACGCTTTCACTTCCATATCTTCTTTTTTTAAAGATGAGTTCTTGATTTTTTTAAATTAAATTTTATTTTTTCTTGTTTCAGAACTTTTCTTTGTTTGTTTATTTATTTTTATGGCCGGCTCAGCCTGCCCTCAGGGCAGGGCTGGCACAGCACGTGGTGCCAGGGATCGAACCACAGACCCTGCAGCCACCCAAGCTTTCCTAAGCAGGTGCTTTAGACCACTGACCCATCCTGCCAGGCCCTCAGTTCCATATTTTCTAAGTATTGAGAGAATACCAATTGTTCACAAGTTCTTTTTTTTTTTTTTTTTTTTTTGGCTTTTTGAGATGGGGTCTCACTGTGCAGTTCAGGCTGGCTTTGAGCTCACTTTTGTAGCCCAGGCTGGTCTCGAAGTCACAGTGATCCTCCTGCCTCAGCCTCCCAAGTGCTGGGATTACAGGCATGAGCCACCATGCCCGGCTCACAAGTTCTTCTGAAAGGAAAGAAGGCTTCTCTTGGTACTGAAGAAGCAAATATGACCATGACATCAAAGTCAAATATCTCACAAGTAGACTACAAACAAGTATCTCTTATGCACAGAAGCTTCAGTCTTTAACAAAATAACATCCAACTGTACACAAAATGTGCAAAACAAATCACATACCCTGAGTAACTGGGATTTGTACTGGAATACAGAGTTGGTTGAATATTTGAATGTCATCTGATTTACTATAACATATTAATAGATTAAAAATAGAAAGTGCATGGTCATCAGTTGGAACAGGAAAACATCCTGTCTTTTTTTTCCAGATAAAAGTACTCACCACAGTAGAAATAGGAAAAACATTCGCAATCTGCTGAAGGACATAGGCAGCAGTTCCACAGCTAACATTTTCCTTAGTGGTAACAGACTGGGTGCTTTCCTTCTGAGCTCACAAACAATTCCAAAAAGTTACTCTTGCCCCTGATATTCAGCATTTACTAGAGAGGGCAGCCAAGATAATCAGGCGATAAGAATGAGTTTCCATGTTGGAAAGCAAAAATAAATATGTATTTATTAATTAATTTATTTATTTAATATTTATTTATTTACTTATTTATTTATTTATTCATTTATTTATTATGGCCGGCTCAGCCTGCCCTCAGGGCAGGGCTGGCGCAGCATGTGGTGCCGGGGATTGAACTGCGGTCCCTACAGCCACCGGAGCTTTCCTAAACAAGCGCTTTAGACCACCGAGCCATCCTGCCGGCCCCTAAATCTGTATTTAAAGATGAATTCCAAAGAAATCCACTAACATACTGGTAAAATATTAAAAAATTATCTATCTGTCCTATATATAATATACATGTTACATGTGTTATATGTATGTAATAGTTAAAATACCAAATGTTATTGTTACTATCCTGTATTCCTATTTTGAAATTTTATAGCATTATTTTCATTGTTTATTTTTCTTTTCTTTAAAATAAAAATCGGGGCTGGGGAGATAGCTCCGAGGCACAAGTGCCTGCTGGGCAAGTGCAAGGTCGTGAGTTTGAACCCTGGTCCCACAAAAAACAACAACAACAGCAACAAAAAAAAAATAAATAAAATAAAATAAAAATAAAAATCAGCAAATGTTAGAGCATAAAATCAATATTCATAACGTTTTAGGCTTTGGCTGTTAGGAATTGTGCTGCTAGAAACACTGGAATGAATGTATCACTCTAATGTGCACCACTCTGGAAAGATGCTCTTCTCCTGGATCAACTGGATGGGTCTTGTTTCTAGTCTCTCTGCAGGGAGTTCTGCTGTTGTTTTCCACATGGGACCTGTGTGATGACTGAAGTTCCACTAACATGCCTGGCCTAGTTGCTGGGTAGAATGAGCTTCTGATGGGCCCAGTGTGGTCTCATTCATATGTCAGGCCTGGCTCCTGGATCGAACAAGTTTTTGGCGGGCCCATGGTGGTCTCACACACCTGGCCTGGGTGCTTGATCGAATGAGTTTCCAGTGGACCCAGGGCTAGCTAACTCACATGCCAGTCCTGCCCAAACATATATATATATATATATATATATATATATATATATATATATATATATTCTAAATTGCCTTAAAGCCAGATGAAACCTCCAGAAACTGAGCTAAATAGACCTTTCCTTCCTTCATTTTGGGTGTGAGGTATTTGTCCCAGCAAGGAAAAAAGAGTAACTAAGATAGAATTTGATACCAGAGAAGTGGGGTTCTTGCTGCGACTGACTTGATCATGTGGATTATAAGCTTTTGGGAATGGCTTACAGGAAGAGATAGGAAAGGCTCAGAGATGTCACCTACAAGCGAAGTGCTAGAAAAACTTCAGCTATTCTGTAGGGGAGATTCTGCTCAGAACTCAGACCAAAAAACTGACAGAAGACGTGCCCATAAAGACAAGGTTGAGGAAGTTTCAGCTGGGAAGAAGGACAGCATTGGCTGTTGGACTCCAGATGATTTGTGCTATGGCTTAGCTGAAAGTCTGTCGGAATTTTGCTCGTGCACAGAGACTTTGTCTAAAACTGAGATTAAGCATCGCAGAGTGATTGATCTTTCAAGAGATACTTCAAAGCAGCGAACTATTAGGGTGGTGGCATGGTTGTTATTGGTGACTTTTAGCCAGATTTATGTGGAAAATCAAGAGCAAAGAGCCAAGCAGGATGATTTAAAATATTGTGAGTTTGGCCAGAAAGCAAGCACTAGGAAGGCTGTGGACTGCAAAGATGGAGTTAAAAGGATCGCCATTGCTGAGAAGGAACCAGAGAATCAAAAGGATGGCCTGAGGGCATCACAAGAGGTGGCTCTCCACCCTTTGCAGCCCCAGAATTGCAAAGGAAAGAGGCTTTGCCTTGAGAACAAAGCCACAGAGACCCAAGTACCAGAATGGTGGCAGTGGCCAAACCAGGTTTCAAAATGGTGCCAGCATGGGGAATTTGTTCCTTGGAATCAAGGTTAGAGACATTCTACCCCTACAGCCAAGAAAGAAGGAAGCCTGGCTACTGTTGCAGCTGGCAGCAGACCTTAGCATCATGCATGTGACATTGGTTTTAGGCACATACAGAATGCACGAGTTGTGAAGTTAGGAAGGCTTCTATCTCGATTTCAGAAGAAGGCCTGGGAGGCCAGGCATTGTGGCCCGGACAGGGAAGTGTGGGAAGCAGAGAGTGAGAAGCCAATTTAGTGGAAACCCCAGAAGTTTGGGAAAGTCAGAAACGTGGATCCTCTAAGGAAACCGGCAAAGAGAGAAGCCATGGAAGCTACCAGTATGAGTGCTGTAGGGCCAGAGACATGTAAGACCTTTGGAGCTCACAACTTAGTGCAGACTGCTTTGGATGTTCCAGTTGGAACTATGGGATTTAATGTTTACCCTGCTGGATTTTAGACTTGTGTTGGTCCCAGTGTTTTGTATTACACTGTTGTTTGCAACTTTTGAAATCATAGTGTTTATCTTATGCCTTTGAATGTTGGCTATGCTTAACCTTTCTATCGTACAGTGGCTCACAGTTGAGAGTTTGCACTGGATCTTGAAGAAGACTTGGGACTTGGACTTTTCTGCACTGCAGAAACTGTTAAGACTTTGGCAACTCTTCCAGATGGACTAAAATGTGTATTGAACAAAGGGTTGTGCATGAGACTTTGGGAGTTCCAGGGGCAGAGTTTTATGGTTTATGTCTAGTTGTCCCCCTAAAACCTCATGAAATCATGGGGCAGAGACTTCTAGAGTTTGAGACTTGATTCATGATCCACTGGCTTATGTGTTTTAGTATTGATGGGATTATGGTTCTGAGTGCTTCTGGGATTACTTGATTAATGATCCACTGGGATTTTGTGTTTTAGTACTGATGAGATTATGGGTCTGAATATTACTGGGAATTATAGGTGTGGCCTGAGGGAAGTAGGCTAAGACAGAGAGTCTGATGTAATATAAAAGAGAGACAGACTCACACTGTTGCTGTCTGCTCCCCTTTTTGTTCTGTTGCCTCTGTCACAATCATATTGCTGTCCCATTGCCATGAACTGCTGCTCTGTGCCATGTGCCAATCTGCCTTGGACCAGCCAAGTATGGACTGAAACATCCAGTAACTGTGAACTAAGTAAACTCTTCCTTCCTTCCTTCATTTTGGGTGTTGGCTATTTGTCCAAGCAATAAATGAAAAAGTAACTAAGACAATAGGGAAAGCAATTAAAGATAGGAGAAAAAGATATACAACAGTTGTCTTTCAACTCTTCAGCAGGATGTTTCCATCAGCATATTCTACAAACGAACTTCTCCTGCACCCTATGGTCTATGTCTACAGAGTGAATATCAAGGAAATACCAGTAGCTGTCTCATAAGGGACACGTGTCTGCAAGTAAGCATCAGGGATACTGCACTGTCCATGTTCCTAACATAGTAGAACTTTGTACAATACCCTATCCCCAAACTGTTAGAAGTTCTTGTCATTTATTTGCTTCCAATATTTATGCTATGTTTTATTCTTAGTAATTCTTTACTACCATCGAAACTTTCTCAGTTGATATTTTTGTTTATATTAACCTATTCAAATACTATGTGAGTACTCTGAATTGATTACATATTTGTACGTATGATACACAACATTCTGACCGCTAAGTTGGACTCATGATTTGATTTGAATTTTTGAATATTGTTTTGAAATGTTTAATTTAATTTTAATTAATTAATATTCAATTGATTTTTGAATATTTTCATCCTAATTTTTATTTTATGACTCATACCATTTGTTTGACTTATGATTTACTTATAAGACATGGTATGATATTTTGTCCTAGTATCAGAAACTTTAAAAGCATATGTAAGTTAAAATAGATATACAGCTACTTTGTCTTAGTTCATTGAGAATAAACACTTGTACTAATATTGTTTAGACAAGATAGAAGTTTTGCATCTTCTCTGAAAAACTACTATGAACATAACAATATGCATTGTATTAATTATTGTAACCACCCTACTAACTTGTTTTCAAACTGTTTCATTGCTATTTCATCTTTTTTCCATTAAAATGAAAAAATTAAAACAAAAATAAATAAAGCATTATTTTATTAAAATTAAAAAATATATAATATAAAAGTTAGTCCTTTGGGACCCTATATGTGAAATTCCTCTAATCCATAATTATTTTAAAAGTTCACTATTTATTTTTATGACTTATTTTATTTGTATAACTCTTACATATGGTTGTCTAATGTAAGAGCAGAAATGCATGATACTATTGTACAGTACAATCTGCAAAAAATATAGCATTGTATAAACAAGGTATACGGTACAGAAAAGACACTGATGTTCTGCAAATAGGACATACATAACAGGACAAAAATTGACAGGTGGTAAGTGCAAGTGGCAGCTTGTAAATCTGAACAGTTGTTAACCAGATGGATCGTTTACTCAAGTATAGCTGCACTGTTATCACTACTACTCATTAAAAAAATAAAAGAAAAAGAAAAGAGAAGCCACAGCACATTCTAATATAGACTCTACAATCAGACTGAAATTGGCTGCATGTTTCTGAAGCCTCACATTTATGTTATTCTTAAGAATAAAGAAACACATGGACCACCAAGAAAATTGCTATAAATAACCACCGAGATGTATGAATGCCTGAAAATAGGAGACTAGGTAAAGAAATAATAGTACATCAAGACAATGGAGAACAACAAAGAGGCACAAAAATTATTACACCGTTAGTACTGTGAGGGATATCTTAGTTACTTTTCTCTTGTTGAGTTACAATACTCCATGCACAAAACTATGAAGGAAAGGTTTACTTACCTGACAGTTTATGGGTATTCGAATCTGTAATCAACTGGCTCCAGTGAAAGATAGCTTCAAGGCAGAAGAAGACAGCAAAAGCAATGAGAACAAAATGGAGTGGGGGAAGAGCAAGCCTCTTTCCCTCCCTCCTGCTGCATGCGGGCTGCCCTCCTCCAGGTGGATGCAGCCCTTACACTATATCCTTGCCCTCATCTTGTACATGCTCGGAATGTTTCCAGAGTGATGACCCTGCCCTCTGGCTGAGTCACTTAATTAAACCTGGAAATATCTCAAGTTGACACAATTAATCAAACATCATACTCTACCTCTTCACTGAGCAACCAGAAATATTTGTTTAAACTATTCTACAGATAAGAAGGCACACTTTTCTTATCATTCCACAATTTCAACATTGTAACAAAGCTTTAGCAATCCTGAAGATCCAGTACTAAGTGTACAAACATTACACTAGAATCATGACATGCCACCCTACGCTTCCCAGAAACCTATGTATATGTCTTTATGCAAAGGATATTTAGTCCATCTGGAAATGTTTTCAAAATTCTAAGTTTCAACATTGCTGAAAAGCCTGGCCCAAGTCTCTTCAGAGATGCATGGCAAGTTTATAGTGGCATGCCCCTGTACAATGAAAAGTTAAAGACTTCCAACATTCAAGGACATAGGATATGTATTTTCACTCCAAAGGTTACAAATAGGAATCCAAAAGATTGCTTTTCAAGCAAGGCAAAAATCCAGCAGATCAAATATTAAATTCTAGAGTTCCCTGACCAGCATCCAAAGTTATCCGTGGAAAGTTGAGAGCTTCAAAGGGCTTCTGTGGTTCCATCCCTATATCACTTCTGGTAGTTGTGGCTCCTGTTGATTCCCTCTTAAGCTTGTGCTGCTCGTGGCTTACAGTTTTCCTTATATGATTCCACATTCCTGCTTTTACATGTTTCTAGGATCTCTACTATAACTTTGGAATCATAATCAAACCTTCAAATATTTCCCTCCCAAGGACGCACTTTCTCATTTCGCAGGCCTTCTGAAATTGGGATGCAAGCCTTCCTCACCCATCAACTCCTGCATTCCATAGGAACCTAAATCAGCACCATATGAATGGTGCCAAGGTCTGCTGACAGCTGAAACATAGCCTGGCTTTCCTCTTAGTTGAGTGTAGGCATTCAGTGATTCTCAATATAGGTTGGCTAAAAGTACCCAACAATAACCATGCCATTGGCTTAACATTTATTTTTATTTTATTTACTTTTATGGCTAGCTCAGCCTGCCCTGGGGGTGTGGCTGGTACAGCATGTGTTGCCATGGATATGAACTACAGTCCCTGAGGTTGCCTAAGCTTTCCTAAGCAGTTGTTTTAGACTGCTGAACCATCTCACTAGCCTGGCTTAACATTTAAATACTTCAAATTTATTTTGTGAGAATAATGAGTCCACTACACTTAAGCCCAGCATCTGGATAGAATCAGTGGAGAGGAGTAAAATGCAGGCATACTTTCTACCACGCCATAACACACATCCTTTAGAGTTCAACAGCTAATATAATCCTTTGTTCCAGGAGAAATTTCCAGAAACTGGACTTTCCTGGCACAGTTTCTGTAGCCTTCTGGCCTTCTGAACTTTGACTAGAAACTCTCACAAAGAACAACTTAGAATGTTCCAATTCTGCTCCTTCAGATGACACCACCAAACCTTTCCACACTCTTCGCACAAGCCAGTGCCAGAGGTTCTTCAGCTAACGGTAATGTATTTGAGAAAAGCCAAAGCATTTTAAGAAGTATTTGCCAATCAGAATGGATTTCACCTTATGTTTCTGAAGCCTTGGGTTTCTTTTATGCATCAAGGAACACATTGCTATGTCTCACAAATTACATGTATTTTGAATGCCTGAAAATCAGAGAATATTTGAAAAAATAATGATACATCAAGAAAAAAGAGAGCTAACTGTAGTATGAAAATGATTACCTTATTACTACTATGAATGAGAAAACAGAAATATTCTAATATTATGGCAAAGAAGATTATAAAAGTTGTATATATTACATAAATGAACTATGATATTAATGAGGCAAAATGTTTAGTAAGTGTAATAGCTATCATTAATTAAGCCCCAGTTCTGTCTTTGAGAATGTAGTAGAAGATTTGGAGATATTATAAAATTAAACTCTATAATTCATTGAAGGCTATAAATTTTAATATCTCACAATCAAAGTCATGATAACTCTGGGAGACAAAGAAGCAATAATAAAGCAACACAACATATTAAGTTTATGAAATCAATGATAAAATTGCATTTTATTTTAGATTTTTAATTTTATATCCCAAGAGCAAAACCATTCGTGTCCAGGTACCTAGCTGATCTCTTTTTCCCCAGTTAATTCAATGAGGCTATGTCATACATGTGTGCTGTGAACTCGATTCTATTTTATTTTCCCAAATTCAGATGATGAAGCCTTAATGATAGCTTTTGTAAATAATCAGGTTAATGAAGTTTAAATTACTTTATAGATCTTGAACAAATAGAATTAGTAACCTTTAAGAAAAGACAGAGCTATTTAATTTTTCCTTCTCTCTATTCTCTCTCTCTCTCTCTCTCTCTCTCTCTCTCTCTCTCTCTCTCTCTCTCCTGAGAATCAGCAGTGTGAGAAATAGTGAAAAATTCAGGCTAAACGAACTCTCAGCAGAAACTACATCAATTATCAGCCTGATCTTGAAATTCTCATTCTCTTAAATTTGTAAAAATACTCTCTTGTTAAATTCATATAGTTTGTTGGATTTTGTGTGGCATCCCGAACTACTACAGCTTGTAAAAGAGCTGTTCTGTGAGGAATGTGGTTCACAGCTTTCATTTATTCTCAAGAACTCTGGATGTCCTGGCTAGTTGTTTTTGTTTCTTTTAAACTTTTCAAAGAGATGGGCCGGGCGTGGTGGCTCAAGCCTGTAATCCCAGCACTTGGGAGGCTGAGGCAGGAGGATCGCTCTGAGTTCGAGACCAGCCTGGGCTACAAAAGTGAGCTCAAAGCCAGCCTGAACTGCACAGTGAGACCCTGTCTCAAAAAGCCAAAAAAAAAAAAAAAAAAAAAAAAAAAAAAAAAAAAAAAAAAAAAAAAAAAAAAAAAAAAAAAAAAAAAAAAAAAAAAAA
>PVJA010013482.1:0-43491 GCA_004027025.1 Myocastor coypus
ATATATTTGCTTTCAGTACCTTTGCTCTATTTGTAGGAAAATTGTGTGAGCTGTTTTCAGTCCATCAGTCTATTATTTAGCCTACAAGACAATTAAATCTAACTTGCTAGCTTTGATATCCTCCTATGACACTGATAGCTCAGACACCTATTGGCTATACCTCACCAGTGGGGTATGGATGTATTATGTCTAAAATTTATTCATTTGGGGGAAAAGAAGGAAATTTAAGAAAAAGATTGTTCATGTTCCATTCATATATCATAAGTATCCTGTCTTATCCCCTGGGGTGACTTGCAGAAGTGCTTGTTCACACAGTGGACTTCAGGACCAAACCCATCAAAGCCCATAAAACTTGTTACTCCCTCAATCACAGAAAGTAGCTTTTAATTATCAGTAGTAGCACCCTCTATGAAAACAATAATTGTCACTGTTGAGAGCTTATCTTACAGTCTGTTAAATTCAACTCTTGATCTATCTAGTATCTCGTTTTCAGTAAATGCCACCACAGTTCTCCCTGCTGACATTCTGAGCAATATCTTTTTGTGTCCTGTCTTGGCTTCTGTCTCTACCAGGAACTACACCTTTTCATTTTCAAATAGTATCATCAATATCATCTTAGGAAAATGCAAAGCTGATTGTGTGTTCTTGCTTACAATTCAGAGGCTTTCCCTTCTCGTGATACACAGATCTGGTCTGATCTGACCCTATCTGGTCATCCTCAGCCTCCCTAGTAACTTTTCTTTGTTTTCATTGGACCACTGCATAAGATTCTTTTCTTTCTTTCTTTCTTTCTTTCTTTCTTTCTTTCTTTCTTTCTTTCTTTCTTTCCTTCCTTCCTTCCTTCCTTCCTTCCTTCCTTTCTTTCTTTCTTTCTTCTATTTAGTTAAGTTCATTCTTTGTACATCTCAACTCCTATCACATGTCACAGATATCAGTTCCTCAGAGAGGCCCATTTTCCTTGTACAATGGTGAGATAGTCCTATTTGGTTTGCATTTTTACTTTTCATTCTAGATATTACATAATTTACTAATTGCACAGCCCTTTGTGTGGTTTATGCAGCAGAGGATTTGTAATTCCAAACCTGCTTTCTTTCATGCCTCCATTCTATTCCTGTTTCTCCTAAATGATAGCAAGCAGAGTTTATTGACTGCTAGAATTTGTGTAGATTTTCACATTTTGCTCAGGTACTTTAAATGTGCCATAGGATTTTAAGAGCACTAACAAAATAAACAAGTTATACCTGCTTGTGTACATGCTAAATAACAAATTTTAAAATCATATGATATTTTGTACAATTCTGACAAAAACTGAGCAAAAAAAATCTTTTTGAATTTATGGCTGTTTAGAATTCATATGAAGATTTATAACCATATGTTTTAATAACATATATATTGTATGTGATTGTACTCATTGAATACATGACAACATTCTGTTAGCTTTACAAAACAATGTTTGGGACTTTTTTTTTTTAATTTGTTTTTGGCACAGGGTCTCCCTGTGAGCTTGGACTCATAGTGATCCTCCTGTTTCAGCCTCCCCACCACTGGGATTACAGGCATGCACCTTCATGCCTGGTCTCTGGCCGGCTTGGCGAGTCCAGGGTAGGGCCAGAACAGCACATGGTATCCGGGATTAAACCCAGGTCCTTGTGCTTGCCTGACAGGTGCTTAGACCACTGGGCTATCTCTCCAGCCCTGGGACATATATTAAGCAATATTTAGTTAAGTAGATTCATATTCTTTGTATCATAATTACACTTTTTCATATCTGTAAGACTTCCATAGCCAGCTTTTTTTAAGTAATAAAAACCAAAAGACACTTTAATTATTCAGCTGTTAATATCAGTATTAAAGAAGATAATGTCTCAGTAATATTTTTAGGGGAGGTTTCTAAACATATAAGGATTTACTATTTATGGAAAAATGTCTTGAATAACTCAAAGTTGTTATACTCAATGTGGAAGCAAAAAAAATCTTCAAAACCTAATAATGGAAGAAGAGCAATAATTTAGCAGTCAAGCTTTGGAAATAAAAATTCAGTGAAAAACTACTTTGTTTTAAGTACAGTGATAATAAGTAAGCATGGATGTTTAAAGTAAAATCAAACCAAAGAAGAAATTTCCGTGAACATTACTCTGTTGCAACTAGGGAATACACTAAAAATGTGCTTGTGGAACAATGTGATAAAGACCATTTTAAAGGAAAGAATTGTTTTGGAAGCTACAATAATTTGCAGGGGTGGGGAGGAGAAAGTAGTAGCTTAGAAAATGCGTGGACTAGTGTTTAGTTTGTATTTGTGCATCCCCTAAAGCCTACTGCAATCCCAGTGTGTGCAGGCTTGGGCAAGGTGATTGGATCGTGGGGCCACCATACTCATTAGTAGACTGATTACCAGTGAGGTGATAGCTCTTTGCCCCTGTGTGGTGGGGCTGACTGGAAGGGGTGGGCCACAGAGAGCCACGCCCCCTCAGCTCTTCCCCTGCTTTCTGTGTTGCACTGCCCTTGGTGAGAGTGCCTTCCATGGCTTGTCCACCTGTGGCTTCTGCTCTGGAGCATTACCTGTGGATTGAAACCTCTGCAGTCGGAGCCAAAATGAGCCTCTTCTCTTCCGAGTTGCAGATGTCAGATATCATGCCTCAGGGATAAGAAGTGACTGACCTGAACACTTCTCAAAAGTTACATCATGGTTATTTAAATAGTTTCACATTTATCAATATTTACTAGCATTGTCAGGCTTTGTGACATCACTGCACTGACTGTTTTTGCGTTGTTGTTTAGTATTCACCCAAACCTTGCAAAAGGTATGTTAATGTGTCTCATTTTCATCAGTGAGGAAAATGGAGGTTGAAAGTCACCCCAACCAAAACCAGCAAGTTGTAGAACTTTAGAAAGAGGACTGTTTCGCTCCATGAGTTTAACATGAGAAATGTTGACCTATAAATTGTTTTGTATACCACTTCAGAATAGATACTTAATTGTAATTAACTTACTTTGATCCGTACTGACCACTCTGCCAAACTCATATCCATGTGTACATACTCATTTTCCTTCTCACAATGATAAACCATAAGCCTAATATATGTTCACTATTATATTGCAGCAGTTTTTTCCTGCAGCTTGCAGGATGTCTTTTGATAGTCCTACTACTCTTACTTTCCTTTTTTTGTTGTTGCTACTAGATGTTTATAATGTACAAGCTAAGTTACATATTAGTGTAAATCAATTGAAAAACCAACTCTGTCCCCCAAATAACAAATCATATGCTTCATTACCTTGTGCTCACCCAAAGACAGATTTCCATCAGTCAATCAATCTATTTATCCTTGGTTTTAGCTATAAATGTCTTTACATTAGCATAATTTCTAGCAACCTGAAAGTAACTTGTGAAAGAGCTCATAGAAGAGACGTAGAATTGACCATATAAGAACTGTCCCTTTTTTCTTCCCTCTTTCTGGCTTGCCATTCTGTCCTTTGTCTGTGCATTTCCCTCTGAGACCTCCCTGTTCCATAGGGATTACTTTACCTGCTGGCTCCGAGCTCTATAGCCTCTTCTGTCTTCAGAGAATAGAGAGAATTTTGATTAGAACTGTGGGCTAAACACACTCCAAAGTTAGTACTAAAAATAAGTAAATTTAGAAATAAGTCATTCAGCAAAGGAAATGCAGAAATGTTTGGGACAGATTGCGAGTCTGTTGGGCATCTCAGTGGACGTCATGAGTCATGTATTGAATTTCTAGGATAATAAAGCTCCTTGATGAAAATAGTACATCTTCTTAGAACATTTCAGAGAACATCCATACATAACACATTAAGAAAAAGCTCAGCATCCCATTTTCAGCAAACCCCACCACTAAATTATTGTTTAGAGGAGTCCGGTGGTCCTTTGACAGCCCCCAACATAAGTGCAAACTCCAAGTCAGATTGATTGCCTGGCATAGACCAAGCATGAAGCTCCACCTGCCTGTGGCCTTGCCAAGTTCTGCGGTCTGTCGCTATCCCCACTGGCCCAAGTGGCAAGATGACTTTACAGTGTTTCTCTCAGTCACAGGTGAAGATGGTAGTTGACCATCCTGCTGATAAAGAGCCCTTGTTTGAGACAGCCCAAGTTTTCAATTCACGGGGATTGTTTTCTGCTTCTCTTAGTACTATCATTGCGCTAAAATAGACTGCTCTGAAATGTCATAAGAAAGAGATTCTCTACAAGAGCACAGGCCTATGCAGTGTCAGTACAGACACTTCAAAACTGCTTACACATGCAGTCCTCCTCCTCTGAAGCAGTAATCAATGCTATGCTTCCGTCTGACATGATACAAGTGGCCTCAAGAGGAGCCAGTCATGTTAGAAGCAAGGTTCTCTCTGCCACCCGGAGTTTTATTTTCATGAGTGTGGGCCAGCCTTCTCTACTGCTTGCAGGGATCAAATATCATGGATCCTGTGCATATCTAACTAAATATGTCTAAATAGCTTAAAAGCTTTGAACCAAACTGTAAATAAAATTATTCTATCCACCTACCTTGGCAAGTATTATCCTGGCTCTCCACAAGTTCTGCACCAGAAAACGACAGCATCGACATAGCCAGCTTCTGCTCCCAAACACTTCTTGCTTCTGCATCCACCCGGATCTTAGCTAATGAACAGTTTTGCATTCAGAGGCGTAGATGCCTCACCCTGATGTTTGTATTTCTTTGGTACCTTTTAGAAACCACTGCCCTGTACTTATTACCTGTCCTTTCCTCTCATGGGTGGGCTTGGAGAAGTGACTTGTACAGGATTAGAAAGGAACTGAGAGCTTCGTAGGTAACAGAAGCATGGCTTGAGGCCTGGGGAGAAGGGGAAAACATAAGCTGCAGAAGGAACATCCACTAAGCAGGACTCCCCATCTAATGAGGAGTCAGGACATGGACTCTTCTTGCTTTATCTTGTGGTAGTGATGAGACTTCTATTTTTGAAACTAATTTTCTTTTCCAAAGCAACTGAAATCTGATTTCTTACTTGAACCCTTCACTAACTCCACAATGTCTCATGACTGCAGCTTACAGATTTTGAAACTATGTAAATGTATACTTATTCCTGTGTCCCTAGAGGGCACAAAGCCTTACAGGGTAAGCCGTGATACAAACATGCTGCCCTGTGTGCAGAGCAGCCAGCGGCAAACATTGGGATAGCTGGTGGTTCCAAAGAGAAGGACAGTAGAATGAAATATACCTTTGTGTAGAATGAACTGGCAAATTTTAGTCTTGATAGCAGATTTTTAACAAATGCTATTTCCAATTATATAGGTAAAATACAGAAAAAAAAAAAAGAAATCTAAGATTTTACCAAATAATGCATAGTCCCCAAAATATAAGACTAGAAATTAAAGTCAATTTTTCACAGTTGGGAAACCCTGTACCAATGTTACACATAAAATATCTTGATGGATTTGGTCCTCATTTAGGAAATATTTAAATGAAATAACATTCTCAAACTGTTTATTATTCAAGTTTCAAGAAATTTCTCTTGATTACTAAAAGTATCCAAAAAATAGACATTGTAAGGCTTCAACTAGATAAGCAAGTAGCAAGGTAGGTACATAGGTGAGTAGGTAGGTAGAAAGGGAGGGCGGGTGGACAGGCCGCCTTGCACGGAGCAAGTGCCCAACCTGAGTTCTGTTTCCTTTCCTTTTCTATAAATGTATAAATATTGAAGCTATGTCTCGATATAACTGTACTTAAGTGTTTTCTGCTCTTGATTAGATTTTTTAAAATTGATTCTGCACTAACATTTCAAGTGATGTAAAATTACATGATCAGTTTCTTGGACTATAGAAAGTTGAATTTAGGAGTTAAAATGAATAGAACTGATAATATAAAACACAGACACAATAATAATATTGTGTTGTAACTGAAAAAGTAGCCTACAGACGATTTTTGAATGTTGAGTCAAATGATTCATGGAATTACAAAGACACCAGCAGCATTCCTTGGTATGTAGCCAAAGTGATAATCAGAGGCAAACTAATTCAATGCTTTGAAAAACACAACCAACAAAATAGATGGGGGAAATAAGTCAATTAGAAAAGAAAATGGCAACATTAGGGAAGATGCATAAACATAATTAAGTCTAACCAGACAATTATAGCTATGCTTGAATTAAATCTTAACTAGTAGAAATGAATGAAAGGTTTTGTAAGTACTTATAAAATGTGGAGAAAGGATAAATTATAGATTTTTTTTGCAATTTACAAAGTAAAATAAGTTCCAAGAGACATCTTACTCCAGACAATGGAAAGCATTTCAGAGAATTGTATAGTCATCTGTTCTTAGTGCCAAATACAGCTTAAAGTTCTCTTTCCTGGAGCATGAGCCATTGATAGAAACTGACAAATGTGCATGCGCGCACACACACACCACACGTTTCTTCATACATGTGCAGGTGTTAGTGATGGTAGTGATGGTCTGCAACTGATCCTAGAACTTTATTCTGAATCTGTGGACTATGCCTAGAGAAGCTGGTGCCCCCTGCTTAAAACTTTCAACTGTTGGACTTGTCAGCTGGTGGTGATCTTGATCCCCAAGTCAGTAGGAACTGCTTAGGAAAACACGGTAAAGTTCCCTTTTGAGTTCCGTAGTACATGCTGCCTGTGGTGGCCCACACCTTAGCACCTGCCTGCAGCCTCTGTAAAGAAATCACCACACGGTGCCAATGCAAGGTTTTCTGAGGTCTGTGGCTGCTTATGGTGGAGCTGGTGCTGTACATTGGTCCCCACGAACATGTCAAAGTGGCCCAGGATATGGTTTGTGCATTAGTGAAGGACCTCAGTGTTAGAGCTACTCAGTCTGCCTTCGTTTGAATGCCAAGGTTAGGGCTATTCTGGTCCTACTCTTATCTTTAGTTTTTTCAGTTTCAATTTCCCCTTCTTTCTCTGGGTTGACTTCCTTGTGTAGCGTTAACAACTTTCAACCCTGTGACACTGATAAACTTAGAGGCATGAATGGTTTTAAGCAGCACAAATACTAAAATACATACAGTAAAAAAATCAAATTGGCAGGAAATTATGTAAAATTTAAAGTCTACGAGTGAGAAAAAAATACAAATGTCCTACGTGAGCAATATATTATAAAAGATTATTTGATTCCTAAATATCACCACGCCCTGCCTTACCCTTATGAGGAACATAGAACAAAAAAAGAATGTTCTACATAGCCTAATCTGGTTAGGGATGTTTCCTCCAATGTTAGACTAGAAAATAATTCTTTAGGGTTTTCCTCAGGCAAATGTGACAGTAGCTCATGTGATAGTGGTATGAAGTCCTGCGAAGATTTCTACAGCTTTTGCAATTTTCCCCCCTTTGGCTGTACTAGGGATTATACTCAGAGACTTATATACACTAGCCAAGCATTCTACCACTGAGCTACATCCCCAATCCATACTATCTATATTTTAATCTCATGAATCTGGAGAAATGTCAAATTGCTGATGGAGCTATTCGACTTTAAATAGGGGGATAGAGCTGGATGTGGTAACACATGCCTGGGATCCCAGAACTCTGGGCGGCTGAGGTAGGAGGACAATTTTGATTGCATCCCAAGCAATTTAGTAGCCCCTGTCTCAAAATAAAGATTAAAAAAAAAAAGAAAGAAATGTCTGGGATGTAGTGTAGTGCAGCGGCCTGAGTTCGATCTCTAGGGCCACAAAAAGGGAGAAGGGAGTGGCCTCGATTATGTCAGAGGGTTCTAGCCAGTTATGAGCATTCTGAAAAGTGGAAGAGAAACAAAAATCACTGTTGCTGGGATGCAGTGTGAAAAAGACTTGAGTTGACTTTGTCACCCTGGAGGATGGGAAGAGGGAGGGCACAAGGCAAGGAGTGTGGGCAACCTCTAGGAGCTAGAAAAAAGGAAGAATTCTCTAGACCCTTGGGAAAGAGACAGTGCTGCCAGCACTGAAGGTTGGCCCTGTGTGACCTATTTTGGGAGTTCTGACTTCCAGAACTGTAAGATCATGTGTTTGTTTGTTTGTTTGTTTGTTTGTTTGTTTAATCTACCAAGTTTGTGGTGATTTGTAACATCAGCAGTGGGAGTCTGTCATGGCTTGAGAACTGTATTGCTCTGAATATTACTCAATCACTCCTTGCTCTTCAGTGAACTATTTTTTATTGCTTCCTCCTCTTCTTGCCTCGCATCTCACTCCAAGGAGGATCCCACTCTGAAAACAGTTGTAATCTGTAGCTACTCTGTTTGCTCTTACCTGTAGAGAAGATCAGATGGTAGTCTTAACACCTTTCCTAATACCCTCGCTGGAGTACATTCCCATTTAAGAAAGCTTGTACTGTCTGAATTGTTGTCACAAATGATCTAATTTTCTCCATCTGTCTTACAACTTTCCTTGCAGTCTCACAACCTTGACTTCTTCCTTCTACTAATTCATGCAAGTAACATTTCAGTTTATATGTCTTCCCATATATTTAAGTACCTAGAGAATGAGAAAAGATTGCTTTTCTAATAGACTTCTATCATAAAAACGATGACCTTTCTTGTTGCCTCATGGCTTTCATTAGTTGATACTTACGTGCATGAGCTACACTTGCACCCAAGGCCTCCAGGTACACATTCTTCCTTTGGCCAAAGTCCTTACACCTTATCTGATGGTAAAAAAAGACTTCTCTTCCCTTCACTGTTTATGAGCTGGAGCAGAGCTTTTAGAGCATAACAGGCCTTTCCTTTGCTCTAGTCAGGTGCTAGCAGACTGTTGGCAATATCCAGTACGTCATCTGTTTCTGTAAATAAAATTCCACTAGAACTAAGTCACACTCATCCATTTAATCTGTGCTGTTATTCCACTAACATGGCAGAATGTAGGAACTGTGATAGTTTTGGTGAATCATAAAGTTTGAAATACCTACCTGTAGTCCCTTGTTTTGCTGTTAGTTTTTTTGTTTGCTTATTTGTTTTTTCTTTCCTTTTCTTTAAGCATAAAGGATCATAGCTTAGTTATCAGGGCTGGTCAGCTCATATACTGGGAAGAGATGTTATCCTTCTACCTGTAAATCTATAATCTGGAATATGGTGATGAGGGTTTTCTACAGAACGTGTTTTCTATATGGGATATCACCCAGGCTGCCCAAGGTGATTTGCTGTTCCTGCTTAGAGGACAGGTATGTAAGGTACAGACAGCTCTTCTGGTGTCTTTTCAGGATACTGGGATCATTGCCAGATCAATACTTACAAATCTGGTCTATAGTTCTTGGGAAATGATCATAATTATAATGCTACTAACAATGATAAGGATCCCTTATCATTATGTGCCATGTGCCAGGGACTATGTGACATTTTCTAACTTGGTTCTTTAGAAAGAACCAAGCTAAAACTACGGGAGAACTTCTTTCAGATTTTTTTTTTTTTTTTTTTTTTTTTTTAGCAATTAGCAAGCAGTGGTTATACTTAAATAATTATGTATGATATAAAGGTGGTCATGATTACCTATGACTCCTTCCTCCCCAGAGTGAGATTAACTATTTTCAACATGAAAAATGTCCCTAAGAGTAATGTGTTTATTATCCCAATCCCTTACCTCTCCTTCTGTCTGCCCTCAGTCCCATGTGGACAAACTGCCCTCCCATCATACACCCGCCAGATGTGTGAATCTAAATGCACAGTGTCCCTTGAGTGCATCTGTGGGCTGTATAGCCACCTGCTGAGACAGGTTCCTCTCATCGTCTTCAAGCTCCGGGAAGATAATAGACTTATAATCCATTACACCGCAACTATCTGGCCACTTAGGGTCTCACTCAGTTTCGGTCAAGGATCCTGCTCGTCGTTGCCCTGAGCACATTACATTATCTGGTTGCCCGCCTGTGCTTCATAGTCCTTTCTGGTCTTGCACTCACCCTTAGCTCTAACAGACCATACCTGCCCTGAGCAGGCATTCTTAGTCTACTGTTTTGTAGGTGTCTTTTATGTTATGATCCTTAGTTAGGACCCAGAGGAAATGGCTTCTAGGACAGGAAGTCATTCTTGAAAATAAAAGCATGCTTTGTCTATGGTGCCTTCTAGTTTTTACTTCAGAACAGTCCTGTTTGTCTTCTGACTGACCACATGTTAATTCCTGCATGCGTTGAACACCATTTCTTCCCTCTTTCCAGCACACGTTTAAGTGCCTTAATTTGTATTCCTTCCTATGTGTTCTCCCCACTACCTTGCCTTTTCCCCTCCCCTCCCTTGCTCTCCTGCCCTTTTTTCTCCCCCGCCTTTTCTTTTGTACAGGGTCTCACTACGCAGATCGAACTCATAGTGATCCTCCTGTTTTCAGCCTCCCCAGTCCTGGGATTACAGGTGTGCACCACCACACCCATTCCTGGTGGTTCATGTGCCCCAGGGCAGGGCTGGTGGGGCATCTTAGCCCTTTCTGGTATCTTCCCTTTTGCCTTTCTTTGCTTTTCTCTTCCCCTTCCCTTTCTTCTCCTCTTTTCCTTGCTTTGCCCAAGTGAAGGTCAGACTATCTGATCTCAAGTGTAGGGCCGCCATGTTTACTATAGGATATTACACAAGTCAATTCATTGTTTTCAGCAGCTTTAAGGTGCAATCTAAAATGCCTGCCTTGCATAAGTCTATGGAGAAAAGGTTCTTCAAGGAAGCGATGTTGTGAAAATGGCCTTGTGGCCCTGATATTTGAAAGAAGGCTTACTGTATTCAGAACCATGGTGTTCTTTTAGATGCTAGGATATCACATTGGCAGATCATAGCTCCCTTCAATCCTTGTGCACAGGAAAAATTACAAAAAATAATAGTAATAATCGTATGCAAGCAGGGCATGGTGGCACACACCTGTAATCCCAGCACTTGGGAGGCTGAGGCAGGAGGATTGGTGCAAGTTCGAGACCAGCCTGGGCTACGAAAGTGAGCTCAGAGCAAGCCTGAACTGCATAGCGAGACCCTGTCTCAAAAAGACCAAAAAATAAATAAATAAATAAATAAATAAATAAATAATAATAATAATCGTATGCAATGTTCAGACTTCACAATAATCTTTGTACTTCCTTTATGCTCTTTTGTCTCAATCTTTTATCTGTACCTTTTCTTCTGTTTCTATTTTGTGCCACCCTAACGGGGTCTGCGCCATCAGCTTCTGTCTTCCTCCTTATGCCCACTCAGTCTTCCTGCTACTACTGTTCATGTGTTGTCTTTACTCTGACCTGCTCCTGACCCATAATCCCCTACCACCTTGATTCCTACCACCAAGGCTTTGGCTCTGCAATTCTAAGCTCTTTCTGAGGTATCCTAGGCTGCCTCACTTTTCTGCTGCCTACCAGTCCTTCATAACAGCTTTCTGACTGTTACCACCGTGAGGAGTAAGCTTTCCAAACTGATCTTGACTAACAGTGGCTAGCATTGTGCTCAACACATAGTAAATTCTGGATGTATGTTGACTGCATAAAGAAAACATGAATGGATTCTCCTGAATCTTAACCACTCTGTCTATAGGATTAAAATGACTTTATTCATCTCATATGTAAAATGCATATAAAAATGTTTAATGGTAGCTATATAAGATATTAAAATCTTACCTCTTCTTCACTGGATTAAAAAAAAAATCTGCTACTCTACTTTCTGTAAGTGTAGAACTTTGTGATTGTCCAGGATAGAGCATAGTGACAAGTACCAAGCTTTTCATATGTGGACATTATTTGGCTAATGATAACAATTACTGGAGTTTTAGTAGTTGTGAACCATCACTGCCAAATTGATTGAAGGACTGGATTTAAGTGTAATTAAATACTCAAAATACATAAACAGTCATGTATTGTGTCAAATGGAAATGACTTAATGATTCTTCAGCTTTGGTTATTTTCAGTTTATAGCTCTAAAATATATAAATAATATTAAGAATAGAAAAAAAAACTGTTGTTTTTTGTTGTTTAGATTATAGTCTATAATTAGAATATTCTATATAATTTACAATGTGCATTTTATTTAGACTTATACAACATTTTGACCAGTTGGTTCAGGAATGATTTCAGAACAACAGTTGAGTTTTTTTTTTTTTTTTTTTTTTTTTTTTTTTTTTTTTTTTTTTTTTTTTTTTTTTTTTTTTTTTTTGGAGTGTTTATATTTATGATTCTGTATTGATTGCCCAGGGTAAGGATAAAGTACTGGCACAAGCCTTGAAGGTAGCATTCTAAAAGTTACATGTCTGATAGGCCCATGAACCCTTCAAAGCAGTCACCGAGAAAGGCTGCACATTTGTTCCAGTAATGGTCCGGAGTGCCTCTTTTTAAACTGCCTCTGAAATGCTAAGAAGTCCTGTAAAGTAAAATGATTTTAAGTATCCTGACTTTGGATAAAGATGCATTTGACTTTTGTGAAAATCATCCCATGTCGAAGTGCTATGGGTAAAACTTGGAATGGCAATTGGATATAAAATAACACAGTGGACTTTCTTGAATGATGTATAAACTAACCCTTGAAATTGATTGTCAAAGAGAAATTCCAGAATCCCAGAATTTGGAATAAATGTACAAGCTTATAATAGCTACTATGAAGACCAGTTCTTTCTTAGATGGGGGAAAAAAGCAATGTGTGTATGTTTGCAAAATAAGATCAGTTTTATTACTTTATAGACATACCTTGTAGATGAAAATAATACTCCTATCATGGAACTCTTTGTAAGCAAACTTCTGAATGTAAGTAGAATTTCTGTCTCATCCTTTCTAAGCCTATTGAGAAATCTGAATTTCTAAGAATGACTTGCTATGTGTGAAAAAATAAATCATGTCCACCTCTAAAAAGTGGATGCTTTGTGCTTTCACTGGACCTATTTAATGTTTACTTAGTATATCCATCTTTCTTTGCCCCAAGACTCTTAAAATATACTTTCTCACTTGTAAAATTATCAGTCAAATTAGCAAATAGAAACCAGATAGAACCAAAATAGAAAATGGCATCTATGTTAAAAGTTATTAATTGTTCTGTCTTGTTGTGAACCCTTGCTTGCATTAATAATGGCCAAATGCCTTTGTTTTTAAGTATAGGATCCTGTTTTCTTGATAAAGAATAAATAAGAAAAGCAGTTAATTAATAAAAGTATAAAATTTGTATAAAAAGGAATACTCTCAGCTTTGTGCTTCCTATTGCATTTTTCATTTTCACTAATGAAAATTTAAATAAGCCCAACTGCTGGGTCCTGTCTCTGCTGTAGAGGCTCTGGCTGAACTCCCTGGCTCTGTGTGGGAAGCAGAGCTGACGAGTCCTGCTTCACTGGGGGTTTTCCAAGTTAATTTCACCACATTCATCTTCATCCAGGTCATTCAGGCCCTTCTTTCTTCAGTGCTGAGTTGAAACAATAATAATAAGAAAAGAAAACTAGAGTGTGGAAGACAAAGGAAATTGTAGTCCTTTTACAAAGAGGCAAAGACAGCTAAATTTGACCCAATTTAAACTTCAGATTTGACAAGTTTGATTGGACAGTGATGTGACTTATGCATTTAGAGGTCAAAATGGTCACTAGTTTACAGTTTTAAAAAGTCATGGAGTGGTGTTTGTATTACAGGCTGCTGGAATATTATTTTATTCTGCTTGGTAGTAACCATTGCACAAATGACTGTTGTTTTGCAGTTTGGTGATTTAAATGCTGTGTCTCCTGGAAATCTGGATAAAGGTAAGAACTGAAAATGATGCACACTTTAAGGCCTTTTTAAACTGAGAATTCCTTAAAAGAGGAAAATACACTATATGCCTATAGACTGCGCTATCATGGCATACAAATCTAGGACAGCATATGGATCCTCCCATTTCCCCTAAAGTAAGACCCAGCTAGTTCCAGTAGCCATCCCTGTTGGTGGCTACTGTGTGAGGCAGGTAAGGCGAGGATGAGCCAGGTGGGGCTGGAACGTTGAATCTCCAGTTTCCAAGGCTGGTTATTTTCAGGGAAACACAGTGCACAGGATAATCACATCTTTTGCAGTCCTTCATGATTTTGCTGTGTTGCCCTTTCCTTTGGCTTCTTTCTTTTCTGTTTACTAAATGCAGAAAATTGAATTACATTAAAGTTCTAAACTTAATTTTTTGACTACAGTTCATTATTCAGAAAATGAATAAAAACATTCCACAGTTGCTTGTTAATTTATGTTCATTACAAGTAACAATAAATTATTTCTGACCATGTCCAAAATCCTAGAGAAAAAGTATACAATTAGACTGGACATTTTTATTCAGTCCTATCAGGCAGGAAAAAGGATTCTTCAGCTTGCTTACCTTTTCTATTCACATTTCCGTGGAAAAAGATCTCCAAGGTAGCAATCAAGTTTCCTATAAAAACAAGATGGGTAGTGGTATGAATTAAGAGGGAGACATATATGCTTGTAAAATACTAACAGCAGCATTGTCTTTATTGTACAGTACAACATATATATGATACACACTCATGAAGACACTCACAGTGAACCAAAGCACATACTAAACAGAACAAGGGGGCCTTGAGGGTGTTTGAGTAAGGACAGAGCACACAAGTGCTATTCACCTTTATAAGAAAAGGAGAAGTGAAAATAAGGCTGATAAAAAAAAAGATACTGGTACAGTTTTTAAATACTCACATTTTGTAGTGAACAAACACTGTAGTACATGTTGCTCACTTTTTAAAAGTGAGTGAGATAATCTCAGGCTTAGGGGGTCATTCTGATAATTGACTTCTGGAGGCTAGAAGAGAATGTACAAGGAGAAATACAGAATTAAACCTTCCTAGCCAGAGCCAACGGGGAAATTGAGGCAAGAGGAAGCAAGGGTAGAGACTGCAAAGGAGTACAGCCCTGCTTTCCAGAGCATTTTGTTTTGAGGTACTCGGTGTTCAACTCCAAGGTCTTCAGGATAAAAATTACTGATAAACTTGGGAAAGTCTTACGTGAATCCGCATCATTGTCACGTGAATTCTTTGCCAAGTCTCTATTTATAACTTGTGCATGTTTTAATTCCCATTTTAATAAGTGTAGGAGCAGAGCAGGTAAATTAGAGAATTACAAAAAAATATTGCTGCAAATGTACACCCTATTCGATTAACTGAACAACACACAAAATAGTAAAGTAATGATGAATTTCAGCAACCCTTTTTGCAAAATAGTAAATCAAAGTCTTTGGTAAACTCTGGTAGAAAGCAATTTTATTTAATTTTTAGAAAATAACAATGGTTAATATATGGTATATCATAACCTTTAAAAAATAGACCTGGCTGTGGGCCAGCAAGATAGCTCAGCAGTTTAAAGCACCTACTTAAGGCAAGCTTAGGCAAACTCAGGGGCCACGGTTCAGTCCCCAGCACTATGTGCTGCACTACCCCCAGGGCAACCTGAGCCAGCCACCCTGTAGAACTATTGTGAGGACAATATGCAATATGTCAACTTTTAAAAAAAAGAAAGGGGAAAAGAAAAAAAAAAAAGTAATGTTGATTGAATATGTTAATGTTTAATTGTTTGATCAGTCTTATATACCTATATCTATTAATCTAAACTGATCTGATGATGAAAATATGTAATATAACCATTGATAAATTTAAACAAAAAAATTAAATTAAAAAAAAATAAAAAAGAAAAAGAAAATAGCAGAAATGTTACTCAGAGTGCAAAGCATAGACCAAAAAAGATTCTCTCTTACATAAAAGAAATAAACAAATAAAAAGGTAAAACATTTTGTTCATAGAAAAGCATCTAATTTGGGGTTTTTCTGCACCAAGATTCTCTTAAACTCAAGTGGCTTTCCAGAAAATGTCTTTGAGTTTCTATAGAAGTAAAAAGTATCTGTAGAATTACACTGCTTCCACTTAGGAACTAGAGATAAGACTTTGTAGGTCACTTTGTAGCCTTTCCTAAGCAGCCCTGCCTCCTAGAAATGGGCCTACCTCAAGCCACTTTAGAATACTTAAATTTGTCCAGCCTGCCACTACATGCCATTTCTATCCATAGCAAGGTAGATAAGTTTCTTACTCTCTCCCTCCACTTTCCTGCTGCAGTAGGTTTCTCCCATTTTTACTGTCGCAGCTTTTATTATTTTGACGATTTTTTTAACCTTGTGGAATGGGAGCAGAGTGAGTTACTCTCACCTTATTGACTGGACTAGGCTGGCCCCATTTACCCCAAGCCTAAACATTCATTAAATGGAACCAAAGTCTCAAACTCACACATCATACATAAGAACTAAGAACTCTTCAGAGTTTTTAATGTATTGTTTTCAAAAATGAGGATATTTGAAGATCATAATTAAAATGTTCACCCAGTATAAATTTTTCTAAGCATGCAGAACATTAGGTTTGATTGTGTACATTGTATTCATCTAGGGAAACTGCCCTGAGCCTCATACATATGTACAGTTAATACAAGTAAAAAAAAAAAAAGTAGAAAGTGAAACACTTCCATCCTAAGTGACTGCTGCTTCTTAGAGTTTGTGTGAGGGTGTTTCCAAACATTTTGGTTCTTCTACAAATAGATAAACAACATAAAACCTATCATACAAGTACCTCTATTCCATCCTCTTTAATGAATAAAAGCCTACCAAAAGTATCCCTCTCCCTGCAGCTCCCCAGTTCTTCACACATTCCTGTACTGACACACTCTGCTGGTATTATGTTTTCTTGCTAGTGTGCTGTTTGCCTCATCTGAGAGTTCTCTCCTCACTCAGTAATACATTTCTAGCTAGCACACATTACTCTCAACTTTGGTGCTCAGAGACGCCATTTCTCAGACCTTGCTCTTCAGTTAAGCACAGGGCTCAGCCAGCTGTGAAGGTGCTTTTACCACCTGCTGCTTTTCTCTAAACCATATTTGCCCCAACTTCTAGTAGGAGAACAAAAACCAAAGAGTCCATCTAGATGAAGAGCTGAATTAGATGAAATTTTTGCTGTGGACGTTACCCATATGCTAAGACTAAGTCTCAAAACTGCTTCGGAAGAGGCATCTGTTATATGCTTATTGCACATGATGCACTGTAGGGTCCCTGGGTAGGGTAGGGTAGGGTAAGGCCGGGTTGCGTTGGGTCAGGTAGGGTAAGGTCAGGTAGGGTAGGGTAGAGAAGAATAAGGTCGGGTAGGGTAGGGTAGGGTAGGGTAGGCTAGGGTAGGCTAGGGTAGGCTAGGGTAGGCTAGGGTAGGCTAGGGTAGGATAATGCCGGGCTGCATCGGGTCAGGTAGGGTAAAGTCAGGTAGGGTAGGGTAGGGTAGGGTAGGGTAGGGTAGGGTAACGTAGCATAGCGTAGCGTAGCGTAGCATAGCATAGCATAGCATAGCATAGCATAGCATAGAATAGAATACAGAATAGCTGACTGGTTTTTTAAAAAGCTACTATATTAAGTCAAAAATCTAGCAATAAACTCAAATCTGTTTTTTATGACTGAGGCATTTGATGTGATTCTATGTGCATCTGTTTTTTAGACAATAAACATATTAGAAAAGGTAAAAGGCTTTGTAAGTTAGGGATATCTTACCTACTGCTTAAAAATTGTCTCTGAAGAGATAGTCTCTACACTGCTGAGAAGACGTGCACAGTAGTGAAACTGGACATATTCTCTTTGCTGTACTTTTGACTTTTAGCACTGCATGCTGTCAAAGGTGAAGTGGTATTCCATTATAATAATGTTTTTGTTAATATACACATGTTCAAATTTAGAACTAACAGTGACTAATACACTTAAGTTCCAGAAATAAATATCAACTATTAATAGTATTAATGTTGCCACGAATGGAAATGCGCTGTGCCTGTTTAAGCAGTTACTACTGTTCACTCATTATCTTCTTCATAAGAAAATTCAAAGACTTATTCAGTGCTTGATTTATAATGTGGACTTGTGCCCCAAAGTTCTTGCAACAGGCCGTGCTGGCAGGTGTTATAGTTGCATGTGACTCATCGTGGGTCTTGTTTACAGTAATACCAGCACAGGTGAAATTTACATTTACTGTAAATTTGTGGAGAACATTAAAAGTTTTTCATTTTTTTAATGAGTACTTTCACCTCAGCACATTCCATAAAAGTCAGTATAGGCTACCAAAGTGTTTTATGTTGATCGGGACTGTGCCCTTATTAATTTAGAGCCTTTATGAAGTTCCAAGGGTCTTCTTTAAAGAACTACATGAAAATATCTATCATAATTTGCCAAGACTAACTTATCTTTGCTGTGTTGAAAAGAATTATAGATGCCTTGGCTGGGTGTAGTGGTGCATGCCTTAATGACAGCACTGGGGAGGCTGAGCATGGCGGGCACCAGTAGATGGAGGCAAGCCTGGGCTACGTAGTGAGTTCAAGGTCAGCCAGAACTGCATAGTCGACTGTCTCAGGGGATATATATATATATATATATATATATATATATATATATATATATATGCCGCAATACACTGATACATTTAAAATTCGATGTAAGGAAAACCTGTAAGTTTTGTTCCCCAAGAATTGAGAAGTTGCTTCCTTTTGGCACCAGGGATTGAACTCTGAACATTGCGCTTGCTAAGCAGGCATTTAAGCTAGTGGGCTACCTTCCCAGCAAGCTTGTTTTCTTAATGTACTCTGTTAAAGTGTTTCTAAACCACATGTTGATTGCTGTTTTCCACTTTGTCTTCTGGTAGTAGTCTTGGTATTATTTGTTTGTGCAGATGAAGGCAGCGAAGTGGAAAGTGAAATGGATGAAGAATTGGATGACTCTTCTGAGCCTCAAGCCAAAAGAGAGAAAACAGAGCTGAGCCAGGCGTTTCCTGTGGGCTGCATGCAGCCTGTGCTCGAGACAGGAGTGCAGCCGAGCCTCCTGAACCCGATCCACAGTGAGCACATCGTCTCGAGTACTCAGACTATCAGACAGTGCAGCGCAACGGGGAACACCTACACTGCAGTCTAAAGAATATGAAAGCATATTTTCCAGCTTACATTAAACCTGTTGATATTGGGCTTAAGTTGAAAATTTAATAAGCCTGAAGGTCGACTGTTGTCAAATTTTATATGTGCTGAACATTACCTTTTTGGAGTTGTGAAATGGAATGGGTGTATGTATTTTTCCAGGTCCTGTTTTTTTTTTTTTTTTTCCTTCTTCTTAACATAAACAAATTATTTGCCTCTAAATAATAAGTTTTTCCCCTTAGTTTCAGGTGTCAAGATGGATTTTTAAACACTTAATATCACTGTTTTTGTTTTCTTATAATTAAAAAATAATTTACATTTTGTAGCTTAAAATATTTTATTGTTGATTGTTAGTCTTGGTGTATGATTTCATGTGTTTTTTAATTAGATGCACTTCTGTGAAATCTCAAAAGAAATGAATTTCTTTGATTTACACTGGAGGCATGCCCATTTGGCAGCAGATGCATCCAATTTGCCTTTGAAAGGTGCTTTTCATTGGGCAGAACCAGAAGACACTATTTTGATAACATTTTGGAGTACTGAGGAATACAGAGCTTTCTTATTATAGTGCTAGAGGGTTGGGAAGGTCATTTATTTTTCTCTGAAAGAAACCGAGCCGTACATTTATCAGTTCAGAGTAAATGACGGAATTGCAAGAGATTGTGCTGATATGTACATAATTTGTGTACATAATTATTAATCATGTTAACAATACAAGATTTCCGTTAGGCATTGAATTTTAATGATTATTTGCATCCCAATTCCTCTGTTTAAGACTACTGATTCTGTATTTGGGACCACACAGCTCAGATGCATCCTGCTGTTGAGTGGGGCGATTATAGTTAGATAACTAAACTGAAAACATGACTTGACTTTTTTTTTTAAGTGTACATGCTACTTATGCTGAGCTGGACATACAGGAAACCATTCCATTTGGATGACTTTCTTTTATTCCAGGTCTTTTTTTTCTAATAGTAGTTCAATATGCTGCTATTATAAAAGAAAATTTATAGAATGCAAGGAATGTAGCAACCTGCATATCGTTATTTCCTTCAAAGCTATTTCCTGGTTTCTAAAGTATGTGGATTTAAAACTTAAACAGAACCTGAAGGCAGTGTAACTGGCACACCTCACTATTACTTATCCCCAATTCGGTAGGATTTGGATAGGTGGCTGGACGGACCATTGCCATTGAAGAATGTACATCAGGGATCATCGTACCTCGGCTATTACATGGTGCCTTAAAACAGAACTGAAGCTAAGGTTTAGTAAGGTTTATTTTGTTCATGTGAATAACTCCTCAACCCATTTGACAAAGTGTGCCTGTCATTTTCAGATTCCTGAGGTAAGGACAGGTTACATGTTCTTCAAAGGAAGTTTAGGGAAAATGAAGCAAAACAGACGGAACTCAGATTCCCTCTTCAGTGACCACGAACCTATTTTTTATTATTAGAGCTGAATATTACTTGACTATAAATCTGATTACTTAAGGGTATGGAAGGCAGGCTAGTTTTAATACTAACTTGTTACATAAAATCATATATTTTAGATCATTGTTCCCTAGTTACAATTCTAGAAAACTAACAAAATAAGCAGGTACTTATCGAAGTGCATCTTTTCAGTCTAAATGTTTGTCCGTGTGTCTGGGTGTCTGTGTCCATATTCACACATGAGTTCCTGTAGGGCGGGAGTCTTCTACAAAGTCAGAAGGTGAGATCCTAGAGGGCATACACCCATCCTCATTTTAATTTGCATCAAAAGCAAGCTGTTCTTTTGCGCACGCAAACTATTAACATGGAAAAGGCACACCCTTTTATTTAAATAATTGTAAAAAGGAATCAGCAAAAATCAATCAATAAAGCCAAAAAGGAGAAAAGCACAAAATGATTTACAGATTACTAATGAGACTGTGTTGAACTCAAAACGTGTATCTTTCTAGGTGTTTGAGGGTACGGGAGTGGGATTAGGAAGCAAGAGGGTAAGCCCATCTGTAAAGTTAAAAATACCAAATGATTGATCAATTACATACAGTGTATTTTTTAAATTTTTTAGACAGGGTCTCACTATGTAGTCCAGGCTGGCCTTGAGCTCTCTATGTAGTGCAGGCTGCCTTGAAACTCACAGTGATCCTCCTGCCTCCGTTGCCCAAGTGCTACTGGGATTACAGGCATGTGCCATTATGCCTGGCTCATAGAGTGTATTGAGCTGTTGTTAGCTGGTTGTCTAACACTACTCATAATCAACAGCATCTCTTAAGTAAAATGTAAATGTTTTAATTATAATTTTTAAATGAACTTAACTTTTGTATTGTATAACTTACTGACATGTAAGTTATACTTCAGCATCACTTCATCTAACTGTCATTTAACTATCATCCCCCGTCGTCCTCCCCAAAAGGCCCTAAATTTGCATCACTCACGCACAGAGAGAAAAAAAAAAAACATAAAATGCAAAGACCATGTGTTTATTCATGGTGCGTGGGGAAATGTTTACACACAAAATTAAAATCAAACACAGCAAAGTCCCTCTTCACTTTGACTCTCCTTTCTGAGTTTTTTCAGTGACCTGTCTCCGCCTGCTCTCCCCAGGACTGTATTGGACCAAATGTATTTACTGTTTTCATCTTGTTTGATGAAAGACTTTAAAAATAATTTATTATCACTGTTTAATTTAATGTCAGATATATTTGTTTCGTTAGAGGAATTTGCTAATGATGGACAAGTTTAAATCCGCAAGAGTGAAGCATTGGCACGTCCAGGGTTCAGCATTTCTTCCAATTGTTCCTGGTTTGTTCTGTTAGGACATGCTAGATAATACTTAATGTCACTATGTTTGAAATGAACTCGAAAAGCATTCTTCTCATTTTGAGGAATACTTAGGAACGTTGATTCTTTGTGGCTAGTGTAATTGTACCAGTGCACAAGCAGTAGCAGCGGCTGGTGCTCCTTCCAGTCATTTGTAGTTCACAAGAAGACACACACACTTTTAATTTGAATTGCAGAATATTTTTAAAATAAAAATAGTAATTTATGTAGCGGAGCAAACTGCAACAATCACATTTGTTGTAGCTACCGAAAACAAATTTCCTTTGACAGTAAGGATTGAACTCTTCAGCTAGGCTGCATCCCCAGACTTTCTATTTTTGAGACAGGATCTTGCTAACATGCCAGGTTGCCCAGGTTAGATTTTCACTTACGATCCTTCTGCCTCAGTCTCCCGGAGTGCTGGGATTACAGGCCTATGTCTCCAGATCCAGGGAATTATTCGACATTTCACTTCCTTTCCATTTATTAAAACTGTGACTTTTCCAAATAATACTAGCCACTAATGCCCTCCTAGTAGATTTATTGACAAGTGACAAAAATACATATTCGAAGGATGTACTGGCATTTCTTGGCACTGTAACTAAACACTAGATGTGAAATACATCCACATAAGCACAGTGCTACACTTTCAGTGAGGACAAAATGTAAGAAGGATACTTAAGTTTCAGAAGAGATATGGTAGGATTGAATATTGGCATAGTTTGATCTTGACAGATACTTTGAGAATCATACCTTAAAGATTGGCACTTACAAAACCAGTGAACAATAGGGTGGAATGAGTGAGCCTTCTAGGAACACAGGGCCCGACTTTCTATTTTTTCTTCGGATGTGAAGTTGCTGGGCACTTTTCAGGATTTTCACCCAAACTGCTTGGACTGACTGTATAAGTCTTACTGCCTTTTCAGAAATCTGCTTTGCTGTTTGTGCTTTTTCTTGTACTGTATAGCACGGTTCCTGCACCTCTCTCTAGATGGTGAACTTTAAAAACAAAAGTAAAATTTCAAAAATGGTTTTATCACCGCATACCTAAAATTAGTAGTGTTCAACATGGACTGCCTATGAGTTGTAGTAGACAAGTTAAACTGAACATATATTTGTAGAATGCTGTAAAAGTCATTCAGGAATGAATGCAGTACCAATACTGTAATCATGAAACATTTTTTTTACAGGAATGCACTGTCTAGAAATGCTTAATGCATTTTCAGATTTAAAAAAAATAACTCAGATGATGTATTTGAAATGTCTAAATGAATGCTGTGCTTGAAACATTAATATAAAAGAAAAAATGTGTGTCACTGTGATGTCAGTCCACTCTATGTGGACACAGGAACAAGTGAAAGACCTTGGCCAGTCACCTTGCATACAATGTGAGGCAGTGGTTATAGTCAACAAATTGACTTTGGTATAACCTCTCCCCCCACCCTTTTAAGAAGATATCATCCATCCAAAAATTAAAATCATGGCTTTTGTCATCTATCTGAGTCACGCCAGAACCTGGGAGAGGAGGGCTGGCATGCAGTGCTATTGAAAATTGGGCTTGTCTTTGAATCAGAACAACCTCCATGTATATGGTTAGAACAAATCAATTAATGGAATCCTAGTATTTCTGCAAGTTTGGTGATTTTAAAAACTGGAATAGAAGCATTAATTCAGTGCTTAGTTCTAGTGTTAGAAAACCCCTTTGCTGTAATGCCTTGTATTAACCCTTTGAGCATTGTAAGATACACAATGGGGGGGGGGGCAAAGCCTTTCAGATCATTTATTTAGACTTAGACTGGTAAAAAATACTCTATATCCAAATGTCTAATTATTCTTTTTTCTTTTTTTAAAAAGGGGGGGTAGCAAGAAAGTGTTCCCACATGGAACCCTTGCATTTTATATACGACTCTTAATTTTCCTTCAAGAGGGCTTGATATATATATATTCCCAAATATTCACTGCCATCTAAGTAAAGTGTACTGTTTACAGATTTAAAAAAAAAAAAATCAACTTTTCTAGCATCACATCATGACTGTTGAAAGGAGGACAAGTAGTACATGGGCTTTTGTGGACCTATGTCATTACTAATTTCTGCACATTGAAGGTATCTAGATTGCCTTTAAAAGGTATGATTTTTAAGGGGGGGTGGAGGGGGATAGTTAGGTTTCTTTTTTTTCCCCAAAATAAATGATCTCATTTATTTAGCTTTAGAAACTTCAATGTAAGTAAAGCCTTAGGAAGAAACAAGTTCAAGTGAATATGGAGACTGAACTCTGGGGCCAGTTAGGCCGTTTAGGGTTACATTGCTCATAAGATATTGTTTGGGAACTCATACAGGGCATAATTTTATCTATGCTCCAACACTTTAATGCTTTGTCAGAAAATTATATATAGATAGGTAGTACAGAGAGCAAAGCACTTGATTTTAAGCTCATCTGTCACAAGATACTGTGACTACTGCTTCAGATTATCTCTAAAGGACAGGCTGCTCACACCATCGCTGGTTTGTCCCAGGGAGCTCAAGATGCACTCGATTCCCTTTGTCCCCTGCGTGACTGAACATGAAAGCAGTGTTGCTTGCTGACGTGCTTGTGCTTCCCGCGCCGGGTGCACGTGAGCGCGTAACCTATCCTTAAGTCTGGTAACAGGACATCACGACACGGTACAAGTACGCCGTCAACATTGCTTTTTAAGGCAGTTTAGGAAGTTAAACATGCAAATTACTCATGTGTTAACATGCAATACTCAAAGGGTTTTAATTTAACTCTCTTCTTTTGAATTCTTCATGATGATTTACTGTAAATGCTTCTCAGTTTGCATGCCTTGATCATTGCTGCTAGTGATTTTATGTGCCAGTAGACCTAACTTTAGTTTACCAATTTTACTTAAATAGTAAAAGCCACTTACAAAGTGACTGCCTAGAATTATTTTTCCCTTTTGTTGAAAGTAATTAGTAATACGTCTTTTAAAAAAAATGTATTTGTCTTTTATTTGGTTCCAATATTTGAAATTTTTTTTTCCTTCTTTCCTTTGTTTTTTAAATTATGATGTTGGGATTGGAAGCCCTGAGTAATGAAATATTTGGTAAGAGTTGTTTATGTAACCAAACCTTTATTAGAAGACTTTCGAATCAGGGGAGAAAAGAAAAAACCCATTGACTGTTGATAACCAAGCAAATTTTTCTTTCAATAAATTAGTAAATGACTGCTTTGTTTTAACCTGCTAAACACAATTTTAAATGACCTAATTAAGAAGGTATTGAATTTTATTCGTTTAAAAGCATCTTTTGTACCAAAGCAGATTTTTTTCTCTACTCATCTCTATCATCAATTTGGACCTATGGTGGTAACCAACGTGTTGGTTACAGAAACTTTAAGTGAGTGCCTTGAGAAAACTAGGAAATTTGTGCCTGAGGTGGTAAACTTTTAATTAGGTTAATTGTAGTGCTTACCAATCAGTAATTCTACTATCACTCAGGGCTTTCGTACCTTCTAGGGAAAACTTCTTTCATTGTGTTTTTTTAAGATACTGTATTTTTTTTAAGTGCCATCATTTAAATTTCACTTAGTAAGTGGCAGATTACATTATTCAGTCCCACAAGCACAGAAACATAGTAACACTAGGAGATATTTGAACATTTATTTTACAATCGACTGAATATATTATGTAAATGAGGTAAGCAACTTTTGTAGAGATTGTATGTGTGAGATAATGTAATGTTCTTTTCCAGTTTTTGGACTACAGTTGAATAAACTTTTTAATTATTTAAAAACATCTTTACCGAATAACATGTGATGGTTTTTTTGTATAATGTATTTGATTTTGTAAATACGTATTTCCTGATGTGATTTTTGTGAGAAATGCTAAATCTTTTAGTATATCATGTCCTCTCAAAATTGGCAGGAGCTAAATAATAGTTTGTGGGCGATTTGTATTGTGTACTGTACAATAACTGGGGAACTTTTATAATTATAAAAATATATATTAACTTTTAGTGTGTTGTTTAAACAAATGACTGGAACATACTAAAGATATTAGTAGGATTTTTCTGAATATTTCAGACTTGAACTCAGGCTAGCTTTCTTGTGTTTTTCAAAACAAAATGGTGTCTTGTCTTTTAAAATCAATAAATTTGTTTCCTTGTTACAAAACCCATTTGAAATGACTTGGTTTTTTCCCTCTCGAATCATTATCAGGAAGCTTTACTACCATACTTCTTGTGTAGCGGATACTATCTGTGTCATTCATTAGCTTAGAAACAAGATTAAGTTGTTTTCTTTTTTGTGTGTCAAATTAAATTGGCAATATTTACACATGAACAGCACAAAGAAGAGAAAACAAAATTATAAGCCCAGCAGGATACAAATCTTACCCTCAAAGAAAATTAGTGATTGAGTGCTGTTTCCTTTCAGAAGCTGTCAACATTTCCATTGTAAGTCCAGACTTTCGGATGTTCATAATGTGTTTGTCACTTGACATATTTACTACCCAAGATCCTTGTTTAATTGAAGTAGCTTATTAGAATGCATTTTAAACACTTGCAAAGATAGCATACCCCATTTTTCTTCTTTCTTTGGATGCAATACAGAGAAGCCCACTTTCTGACATACATTACTATAAATATTAACAATGACAATAGTGTAACCACTATAAGAATCACCTTTAAAATTAATTTTTGCCATACAGATTTTTTTATCAGGTCTTAATATATTGAGCCTCCTCTTAGAATATGGAACAGCCAGTTTTGAGTGTTCTTGAAAAGAAAGAAATATAGATCACAAATACCTGTTGAGACTGTCCAGCATGGTTCTTTCATATCACAGTGTACTTACCTTTAAAGTCAAAATATGGACATCTTAGTCCATAGAAAGGCCAGTTCATTCTGACTTATTTGGAAATTGGACCCAGTAACTTAGAACATATCCAATAATGTTACTTACTAAAGATAGAATTATAGCTCATATTGAACGATACTAGAGTAGAAAAAAAATCTGAGGATTCTTGTATTGATACATGTTTATACATAATGATCACATTTATCATAGGGATTTGTACCTGGATATCCCCTCCCCACTTACACAAGTTTTATTTCTATTTTTTCCCTCCCATTATCCTTTTTTCCCTTCCTTTCCTTCCTCCTGCCCCCTCATTGTTCCCTTTCCCATTTGAATATATTCTTTCAGATACTGCTGTTACTGTTGTATTTGGTTTCTTTTGGAAATCTTCGGGTTTTTTTTTAAATATCTTGCAACTAGTGGATTTACTTCTGGGCTCCGATGTTATTCTTGCCAGGAATTACTAAGATTATTTTCTTTGCTTTGGCTCAGATGTCTCAATACTTTAACTCACCTTGAAATAGCACTAGAGAAAAGTCTTTACTTTCATTTCAGTCCATCAAGTATTTCTCTTTCATTTGGGACCTAAAAGTAACACAGTCTCTCTAGTCTTGGTCTACGCCTGTGCCTGTGCCTATGTCTGTCCATCCCTCCCCCTTCCACTTTCTCCTTCCCTCCCTCCCTCTTTTCCTTCTCTCTTCCTCCCTCCTTCCTTCTCTCTCTCTCCCTCTATCTCTCTGCAAGTTAAGCTGATGCTATTTCCTCAGGTCACTGAGTTCACACACATAATTACCGTCATCACTAAGCACAGTAACTCTAAAGGAGTCCAACACTGAGCATGGAAGAGCCTCAAACAGATGGTGAATCCTTGACCGTCTCTGCAATTAGTACATATTCCCCCTTTTATGCCAAGAACTTTTGTAGCTTTCACCATACATTTCCAGCATGAAATTCATTGATTTTTAAGACCTGGTAAAGCTTACGATCATATACACAGATTAAAAATTTGACTAATAGAGCAAAATAAATAAATAAATAAATAAATAAATAAATAAAACAAAATTGCACTAAGTCAAGGTACTCTTTTAGCTACATTTTAATGGATTGTGAAACCTTTGTTCTCTTTTTCTACTATCTTTTCCTTTATACTTTATGTACTGCTGACATTGTCATCAGGGAAGAACCATGCAGTATTTAAGCTTGTGTGCACTTAACATTATGGTCTCAAGGTGTATAAAAAGAGTGCAGAGGTATGGGGCAAAGAGGATGCTGAAATGTGTTATGACACATACTCTACGGTCAACGTAAGCATGTCCTACAAATGTATACTAATAAGGCAGCAAAAGAAAGTTGCAAAGAAGGCCAAAAAATGGTAAATGCAACTGAAAACTAAAATGTGTTTTTCTATAATGTCATCACTGGAATAAAAACTTCAGTGTAAAATATGGGAGGTCTAGAAATAGCTTATAACTATCAATGCACATTGGTTCTTTTCACCAATTGTGACTAATCAACCACAATCATTTTTATACTCTTAAGGGTTTATATGTTGTTAAAAAGGCTGTGATGAAACCTTCAAACTAAAGCCATTTACCCTCAATTTGGTGTTAAGTTTGAAGTGTATTTAAAAGGGTTGGGGAGATGGACTGACTTTCTACATTCCAACTTAATGCAATTGGAATTTAATTTCCAAAGAGAAACAGTCCTGCCTTCTCAGATCTCCAAAGCCACTAACATCTACATTGGAGGGTTAACAAGCAAAAATCTTTCAAAGGTCCTCTGTGTTGTAAGAGAGGAGCTACTTTCACCCTCATTCCTCAGTTCCTGTAACCTCACACTCTTGACAGTGAGAGAAATGGCGATGACTGTTATTGACTGATGGCTACTGTCTCCCTAATGGCACCACAGCTGAGCCTGCAGCAGGCTGTTCTCGTGATTCACAGAGTAAGTTGTTCCCATTGGCGAGATCCACACCAAATCACTAAATTTTGTGGTAAAAGCCACATCCCTTTGCCAGGTAATTTGATCTCTAATCAGAAATGATATTGTCTTCATAAATAAAATATATAGAAATACAACAAAGATGAGAGAAAATCCCTGTCATCGATCTATCATCTATCTATCTGTCTATCATCTATCAGAACTGTAGCAACTGCTTCCCCTTCCATGGTATAAAAGATCCTTTGTCACACACTTCCAGGAGACAGTGCTTTATCAGGTGGCCTAGGGCCACAGAACAGCTCATCAGCGGCAATCATTGTACCAACACCTGCAGTCAAGTGCCCCTGGGGTGCCACATCCATGCTCCTAAGGCCACCATGTACATGAGCACCAGAGGGAGCACCACAGTAGCTGGAGAAAAACCTAGACTATCATCTGCAGCCCCAGTGCCTAGGGAGCCCCTTCTGCAGTGGATACCTTCAGGTGAGCAACGGTGTAGGGTGCAAGCATCTACACATTCGGTGACCCTTCTGAGAGGTGCAACCACACTCTGCGCCAGGCACCTTTTCACCAGTTGTGTTCTATTCAAATTCCCAACCAACGAGCCCCTATCCATTGCCAGCGAAGCAATTTGAATCTTCCCATCAGGCTTTTACTCCTTTCATTAAATAGTACAGATGGGGGCCAATCGCCATGACTACTCAGAGGAATTCCCTGCACTACTGTCTTCCCAGGCCCCTCCTGAGTGGTGCTGGAAGGTAGTATTTGTGCATAAGTGACTCCACTTGGTCCCATCTTCGAACTGCTAAAACAAAGAAGAATGAATTCAAAATAAGGCATTTCTATTTGAGTGTTCAGGTTCAGGAGGCAATTTTTATCTTAATCTTAAAGTAATTAGCATTATTCTGACGTGGAGACAGATAATGACACAGGGGGAAGTAGTTAAAGCTCAGAGTCAAGAAACTTGGGGTTTTTATTATTTGCCTGCAGTTGGATTTTTTCCTTGCTTGAGAAATTCACTTAACCTCCACAGGTCTTAGCATCTTTAGAAGGGGAATGTTCTCTAAGAATGACTGTAACTGACTGTACATTGGGGTTAAGACACAGTTTTAAATGTGAGGAGAATCTAATGTTCACTTGTACCTTTACCACCAGCTAGCTTTGTGACCATCTTACTGACATTAGCAAGTAAAATCTGATAATGGTGTGTAGTATTTGCTAAATACTGGACAGGTGGTACCACACAAGGAAAACCCTTCCTGTGTGGCGTGCTGAGGTGTTAGCTCATACTTGATTTTGCACCTTGGTTCTCTTCAGCATAGGGCTGCACAAGTGACAAACAACCAGTATGAGCAAGGAGAAAAGAAAAGCCCTAAAGAAGAGGTAGGTCCCTAAGAGTTGGTCACTTTAGGGAGAAAATATAGATGGGCCAAGAGTGTTCGCTTCAAGAAAAAGCCACCTCTGGTGTAAAATTTAAATAAATAAATAAATAAAGAATGCTGGAGTTTTCCCGTAACAGTTGCTTCTTCACAGTAGTATAGGTTTCAAGAAGAAATCCAGGGCAGCGCCTGCCATATTGGCAGAGAGAATGTAGCTAGACACTGGTTTGGGAAGAGCTTGATTATGTGACATGGGCCCATAGAGCACCTCTACTAGAGTTTCACTCCAGTGCTGAAGTGTTATCCTACTATGGAGAATGTCAGTGTTAGCCATTAGAAACTGAAGTAGAGCAGGTAAAGGATAGACAGATCTCCTGAGAAATTTAAACTCAGGCTAGGAAGAATATTTCCTGGTGGGAAATATTTAGTCTTATTTCTATAGTGGGAGGCCAGGTTTGGTGGGTGCAATTTTCAGGGCTATTGTATCACTCCCCACTCTGCTTGAGCTGCCACCCCAATATCTCCAGCACGGACCAGTGGTCTCCTTGCTTCTGCTTGTACCAAAGTAGCCAGGAATGTGCCTCAGCTTGGACAGGTGGCACACTCTGGGGGTTACAGGCAGAGGACCTCTTGAGCAAAGGGGTTACCTCAGAGACCCACAGGCTATATAGCAGGGTGGAAGGGACTGTGAAAAGAACTTTTCTGGGTTCAAATACTTCATGTCTTGGAAGGAAAGCACTCATTTGGAATGCATATGGGAATATCTTTTCTATTGACTCTCTCTCTCTCTCTCTCTCTCTCTCTCTCTCTCTCTCTCATGGTATTTGGAATTTCATCTTGTATTTTCTTTCTTCCCTTTATTTCCTTTCTTATCATCTTTTTTTTTAAATTCGTTACCTTATTTTGTCCTTTAATTTCTGTAGTATCTTCTTTTATCTTTTTTCAATATAGTCATGCAGGTATAATACAGCTAATTTCCTTTTTCTCCTTAATAAGAGTCATTATTTCAATTTTATCAGCTTCTCATTTACCATCACTTTATTTTCAAATTCTCCTTTTTCTATGCTTTCATTTCCTGAAGCCTCTATCCTTAGTAGTGTAAGCATCAAATCTTGTGAATTTTTAGATAGTTAAATGTTCCACTGTAATGTTAGTGGAGGTAAAGTTGTTGTTTAGATATTTGCTGCATATAAGTATCTACTTTGTCTTCGCATTTATACTATAACCATACATTTGAATAGGTAAAGATTATTTATGATTGGCGTTTAGGGTTTGTCAGTATCCAATTTGTATTTGGTACTATTGTAGTGCTAAGTTTACTGCTGGAGTGAAGACGACACACTTGTCATGGTCATTTTGTTTCCTCTGCGTGCCCATGTCTAGTTTGCCTTGGGATGATAAGCAATACTTCAGTCCATTCCTGATGAACTGCTACTGGGCCAAATAAGCTGCCACCTCCCCTCTCAAATAAGCTGGATTGATATTAGCTAAGGAGGTTTCATGCTAGCCAAAAAGCTATACACTATAATCAACTCTCAAGCCCCAGCACAGAAAACAAATTAAATAAAAATATGAGAAGACAAAGGGTTTTTAAAAAGCCCCTAAAGTTCCCATCTCCACCAAAACTGATCTACAGGGCACTTCAGAGGAGGAAATCAAAAGCCAAAGAAAAGAGATGAAGCCAAAACAGGCAGGATACTAATAGAAGCCACAGGCTAGATCAATAAGGTGCTTGACAAACTCACAGAAGATATAACTGAACAGCTAGTGAGCCAAATAAAGCAAATGATCAGTGAGTCTACAGAAGTCACTAATACAAAATAAAAAATAAAAAAAAAAAAAAAAAAACTATGGCTAGGAATGCAGCTCAGTGGCACGGCATCTGCCTGGCAAGCGAAAGGTCCTGATGTTGATTTCTGGAAGAAAAAAATAAAATAAAATAAAAAAATAAAGCTAGTAGTGCTAAAGAAAGAGATGCAAAATATCAATGCCTTGCACAGAAATGAATTAGAACTCCATGGAAAAGTTCAAAACACAAACCCAACTGATGAAAATTCTAGAAAGCCGAGACAACAAAAGCAATCAATACTAGGACAGAGTGCTGGATCTAGGAAACTGGCTGTGGTTGGTGTTCAGTTAATGAGCGATACTTTAAAAACATATTAAGAACGGGTCCAGTAGCTGCTAGGTGATGCAAAGAAGATGAGTCTAGATTAACAGGAACTAGGGAAAAGTCAGAAAACTGCAAAAAGGATATAAAAACTACTATATACTGAAAGGACAGAAAATTCACCAAAGATGGAAAAAGTATTTAACAGATGAGTGATGTACAGAGAAATCCAAAGAACCATGATGAGGAAGGAACTGCTCCATGACACATGGAAATCAACATATCATAAATCCAACGTAAGGACAGACTCTTTAAAGCAGTGAGAGAAAAGCAACAAACCATGTATTGTGGAAAACCCACTAGAACTGCGGCAGACTTCTCAACGCTTCAAGGCAAGGAGTGTTCGGAGTGAAGTGCTTCAAGGCTTAAAGGAAAACAACTCCCAACCCAGATTGATGAACCCTGCAAAATTATCTTTCAAGTTCAGTGACGAGATATGATATCTTCATGACAAAGAACACATGAAGGTATTTCTCATCACCAACCCATCACTACAAGAAATTCTCAAGAATGTCCTAGAAAGAGACATTAAAGCTGACATCGCCAAAAAGTCTAATAGAGTACACAGAGAGGCAGGGTAATCAATTAAAGAAAGGAAGGCAGCAACATGAAACTAATACAATGACAAGAATAAGTAACACCTGTTAGTGACAACTATGAATGTGAGTGGTCTCAACTTGACAATCAGAAGATGCAGATTAGCAGAAAGCATGACAAAACAATGTCCAAAAGTGTGTTATTTATTAAAAAAAAAAAAATAACCAGAGAAGAAATTCAGAGGCTAAAATCAAAGGATGGAAGACAATATTCCCTGCTACAAGAATCCACAAACAAGCAGGAGTAGCGACCCTATTTTTAGAAAAGGTGGACTTCAAGCCAAAAACAATTAGAAGAGCCAAAGAACATCACTACATTTGGTTAAGGGAATAGTTCGACAGAAACATAGCAATTATGAGCATATGTGTATGGACTCGTGATCTGTGACCTGAACTTCTTACTCCAAACATTACTGAACAAAAAGATTAGAAAAATGTGAATTAATAGTAGAAGACCTCCAATATCTGTCAAAAAATAGATCAAATAGACAAAGCATCAATGGAAAAATTACCAGAGCTGACCCAAACCTTTGAACAAATGGACTTAGTAGATATCTGCAATGTGTCATCCTTCAAAAACAAAACACATAGTCTATTCTGAAGCACATGGAACTTCCTTCAAAATAGACCACATACCAGTGCATGGAGCAAGCTTTAGTAACAGTTTTACCAAACATATGATCAGATAGTACTGCGATGAAATTAAAAATCAGTGATAATAGAAAGCACATTAGTTATTTAAATACATAGAAGTTAAACAATAGACTTTTGAATCAATGGATTACAAAAATTTTAAGCAAATAATAAGATAGCTCCTAGAATTAAGTGACAATACCAGTACAACATACCAGAATTTATGGACAAAATAAAAGCAGTCCTATGAAGGAAATTTGCACCTTCAATGCCTATATCAGAAAAATAAAGCAAACCTAAATAAATAACCAAAAGATGTACTTCAAGCTTACAAAAGCAAGAACTGTCTAAATGTAAAGCTAGCCTGTGGAAAGAAATTAGAAAGATCAGAACAGAAATCAATAAAATTCAGATGAAGCATACAAAAAAATAGCAATGAATTGAGGAGCTCAGTATTTGAAAATATAAGCGAAAGACAAAACCTTATGCATTATTATCAAAAGAAAAAAAGGAACGGATCTATTTAATTAGAAATGAAAAAATATTAAATCTTAATGGAAGGTGCTGAAATCCAAACTATTACCAGTAACTACTGTAGCAGAACTCAGAAAAATGGAAAGATTCCTGGATACATATGAATTCCCAAAAGAAAACCAAGAAAAAATTTAAATTCTCCATAATTCCATATAAGATGATGAAATTGAGAAAGTAATAAAAATCCTACCAACTATGAAAAATCATTCACTGCTTTACAAGAACTTCAGAACCTTCAAACTCTTTAATGAAATTGAAAGGAAGGCCATATTCCTAAAGTCATTCTGAGAAGCTAGCATTACCCAGACTCCAAAACCAGGCAAGAGAGACCTGAAGGCCAAGCTCTAATAACCATAGATGGAAAACCTCTTAGCAAGACACTGGCAAACAGAATGCAACAAATCAAGAAGATTATATGCCATACAAAATATGCTTCACTCCAGGGATGCAAGGGTGGGTTAATCACAGGCAAACCAATAAATACAATCCATCATATGAACAGAAGCAAGGACAAAAATCACGTAATCATCTCAACAGACGCAGATAACACTTTGGACAAAAATATCCATTGGTTGACTGAAAACAAGTTAAAGAAAACAAATACAGGAAGACCTTATCCCAATCTGATATAAGCCATTTATAACAAGCCTACTGTCAGCATCATATTAATTGTGGAAGAACTGCTAGTTTCCTTTTGGACTCAGGAACAAGACAAGGATACCCACTATCACCACTCTTATTCAACATAGTCCTTGAAATACTAGCTAGACCAATCAGGCAAAAGAATGAAACAAAAAGAATACAGATAGGAAAGGAGACAATGAAAGTACCATTTTTTGCAGATGACATGATCTTGTACTTATAAGACCCAAAAAAGTTTGACCAAAAGACTCCAAAAATTAACAGCAAAAGTTAGCATTGTACCAGGATATAAATTCAACACACTAAAATGTATAGCATTACATTAATTATATTAATTTCTATATATCGATAAAGAAGTTACTGAGAAAAATTAAGAAAAAATACTAATCATACTAGTATCCAAAAAATTTAAATACTTAAAAATTTATCTAACCAAGAAAGCAGAAGTCCTTTACAAACTGTGAACTAAGTAAACCTTCCCTCTTTTACTTTGGGTGTCAGGTGTTTTGTGTCAGTAAGCAGGAAAGAAACTAAGACAAAAGCATTAAAACAGAAACAATCTGCCGGAAACAGGTAAAACTCTGGGAGTCATAGGTGTAGCAAGCACTTTCTAAACAGAACATTAATGGAACAGGAAATAATATAGAAAATCAGCAAATGGGATCATGTCAAATTTAAAAGTTTCCGCACAGCAAGGGAAACAATCAAAAGACGGAAGAGATAAACTACAGGATGGGAATAAATTTTGGCAGCTATTCCTCTCCGGACTACCATCTGAACATAAAAAAGATTCAAGAAAATTAGACGCCCCCCCCCTAAAGATAATTTAAAAAAAAATGGCGGCTGAAATAAACAAACACTTCTCTGAAGAAGTACAAGTGGCCAATAAATCCATGCAAAGCTGGGCATGTTGGCGCACGCCTGTAATCCCAGCTCCCAGGAGTCTAACACTGGAGAATCGCCAGAACTTGGAGGCCAACTAAGCTGCACAGCGAGATCTTGTCTCAAAAAAACAAAACCCCGTGAAAAAAAAATGTTCAACATCACCAGCTGTGAGAGGAATGCAAATTAAAACTCCACCAAATAAGGATCAAAATGGTAGCGTGATGAGTGCCAGCATCCCAGCCTCTCTAGGACAAAACATCCAGAGTCTGGAAAACAAGAGCCTCAAGAGGAATCCGAGCGACTGAAGGCCACCCGGGAGCTCTGAGAGAACCGACAAGAAGCAAACAGGACTAAGTGGCACAGAAGAAATAGGCCTACCAGGGAGGAGAAGTCACGCAATGCCGGCTGGCCCTCGGCTGGAAGACAGCATGAGCGAACAAGCTTCGGCTCACAGAGCACTGGAGCACTACATCCAGAGAGAAACAATGGAACCAGCGAGGAATGGAAAGGAGTCAGCGATGGAACCAAAAAGGGCAGTGCAGGACACTGCTTCTGGAACTCTCTTCCACCGTCAGCCGCTGCTGAGTGACCCCAGCAGAAGTGCCTGCAGCCACAGTCACAGAACAAGAGCTGGTGGGGACACCACTGCAAGGAGGCCTGAGTGTTTGAACCTGGATCCTGGAGTAGCCCCTTAATTTCAGAGTGAATGAGAGGAAGACACACATACGCGCACACACACACGCACACACACACACACATCACAGGAGACTTCTGCTCCTTAGAACACGGACTGGGAAGAGTCTCGATGTGAGGCCAGGACTGGTGAGGACAGACCCGGCTCCTGTGGTCAGAGGCCAGGATAAGCTGAGCTGCCCAGGACTGGACACGCACCTTGGTGCTGTGCTCTGGCCCTCCACAGGGCTGGGGCCACACTGCCACCTTAGGCTTCCAGCAGGAACAGAGATATGCCCCGACTGATCTCCGCCCTGTAACCCCAAACTGGGAAAAGGAGCTGTGTGTCTAAAACAACATAAAACATTATTATCCTTTATTGGATTGTATTATTTTTCATTTTTATTTCACTTTCTAATTCTTTTATTCTTTGCTATTTTCCTCCTTCCTCCTTCGCCCCACTTTTATTCCGTTAATTTTCCTTTTCCTCTCGTGTGTGTGTCTGGGGGTGGGAGCTTCACTTACTCTTGCCGTTTTTCTTCCAATTTAGAGGGCAAAGACTCCCCCCCGGGCTTTTATGTCCTCCTACTTTTGTCCATATCTGTTCTCCCGACATTTTTCTCCTATGTCTCATTCCTTCTCATTTTCATTTTTATTCTCCCCTTTTCATTTGTCTTCATTTAACTTTTCTCTAATATTTATATCATCATGCTTTTCCCATCCCAACTTCTCACTAGCAAATTACACCCAGTTTTCCCTGTCGCCCCCTTCTAAATATATAGCAAACCCTTGCCATCACGACGACACTCTCTGCCCTCCTCCTATGCTCTTTCCTGTATCACAGAGCAGATAAGTTGAAAAGAAAGTTTTAAGCCTTTTCATTTCATTTTTCTCTTATGTTCTACCCTCTGACAATACCTAGTCTCCATCCCCTGGATTGTGCCACTGATTTAGATAACTGAGTCTATAAAATTACTGGACAGTGCTGTTCTTCACCACTATGGGAGACTCAGCCATCCCACGTAGCGCACACTAACTGTGGGCCCAGGCTTGGGCTGTCAGGGTGCTTACACTATAGCTGTGTGGTTCTGCTCTAGGTTAAAGGGAGACTAAAACCAGGGACTCATGATGAGTGAGTTCTCAACTAGCCCTGATACATACCACCCCGATGCACTAGCCTCTTACTACTAGAGCTGATTTCATTGCTCAAGAATGATCCCATGTGGACAATTCTGTGCCAGTGACCCTATCTTCTAAATCTACTATCACACTCAGGGAGAGGGGCAGATTCCACTAAACAAAGGGCCTGAGTCTGACTTAGCTTCAGTATTTCAGTAGAGGGATTGGAGGAGTTATTAGTGTGTGAGCACCCAGACTCTTGGATGAAGAAGCTACTTTGGAGTCACATATGCAGTGTCTCACTGGAATATTTAGTTTGTATTCTCATTGGACATCATGTAGGTGTAAATGTTTGCATCTTTCTTGATTTATTTAATAATGTACGATTATGTTGTGTTCTTCTGTCACTTACTTTCTTCTCATTGCTAGGACAAATACCTGACACTCATAGTGATGGAAGGAAGCGTTTATTTAGCTCACGGTTACTGGAGCTTTCAGTACGTGCTCAGCTGGCTCCAAGGCAGAGTGGCACCTGGCAGACGGCAGCCGTTCATGGCAGCAGCAAAGGGCAGAGAGCAAAGTGGAGGAGCAGGGGCAACAATGGCTGCAGAGAGCACGTCTGTGTCCTTGATGTTGCATTCAGGCTGTCTACGGCAGACTGTGCGCAGTACTTACACCCATAACCCCAGAAGCACTCACACCCATAATTGCAGTGGATCACGAGTTGATCACGAACTCTAAAAGTCCACCCCATAGCTGCATGAAGCTTTGGCAAGGACAGTTCTTTCATGGTTTCCTATATTTATTAGGTTTTTACTTTTGCATATAGTTTAATTGGATCTGACTTAGTAAGTATCTACGTTCTGCACCTTGTCCTCCTGCCTATCTAGTGTCTTCACCTCAAATTCCCACAACAACGCTATTAACATGTTCAGTTTCTTTTTTTTTTTTTTGCCAAACACGTGAGCTCCACCTCCCAGGGCTGGCCAGATAGCTCAGCAGACTAAAGCACCTGCTTCGGCAGACCACAGCAGGCAGGTGTGATCCCCAGCATGCTGTGCTGGCCACGCCTCTTGAGAGCATGCTGAGTTGGCAACTGAGACTGGGCGTGGCAGTGGCACGCACCTGTAATCCCAGTGTTTGGGAGGCTGAAAACAGGAGAATCACTAGGAATCTGATCTATGCAGTGAGACCCTATAAATCCTGTGCTAAGCACATAGGGAAAACAAAACAAAACACAACACCTCCACCTCTCAAGTTTTAGAGGCTCCCGTATGTGGCTTCTTTACATTAGCTTCTGTGCAGTCACTCCATTCTTCTCTAGTATTCTTTGGCCCTCCCCATCCTTAAGCCTTTGGCTTTTTCATAACTTACCTAAGTTATTGTCGTCTTCTATCAGCAAGTTCTGATAAGCACATAGTTTTCCACAATCACCAAGTAAACCTCCTTTGTCCCGTATTCTCTGAAAACTCTCAGTGCTAATCCTAACTCTCAGTAAAAGTACTCCAACAGAGCCAGCTCTCACATCAGTCTTTTCCTCTCATGACCACTGGTCCCTCTTCCGGCCTCCCCTCAGTGCCTGACATTCTTTATCCAGCAGCCTCCTGTTCTCCACCCCCCCACCACCACTTCACTGCAGCATAACCTCACTGTCAGGGTGCACAGCGCACAGACTGAGGAGGAAGAGGTCCTGCAAGGGCTATCACGTAGAGGTGCTGAAGGACTGAATCTGTGGATGCTGTTACAACAAGAAGTAATTCTTCTGGGAAAACGTGGGGGCACAGTTAAAGTCACTTAATGAACAGAAGGATTAAATACTAGCACTGGCCATACAAAGCTGAAAATTACTTATGGGTAGAAAATATCCTGCTGAAAATCTCCGTATAAACCCCAAAACTCTCATCATTCCCTTCATCCCAACCTGCAGTAACCTAGCCCAAAAGGAGCAGAAAAAGGAGGGGGCTATATGCAATTTTTAAAAGATATCTTAGATATACCTTTAGAGATATCTAGGGACAGAGGTGAAAAGTAGGGAGAGATAGAGATAAAGATACACAGAAGAGAGTTGCGAAGCAAGGAAGTAACCGCCCTAATCCCCCAGGTTTCCCACGTGACAGAAAGGGGTCACACAGAGGCAAGAAACAAATACCTTTTAGCAGAAATCTATGAAAAGTGTGTAAAAGGACAGAAGGAAATAGATGAGTTCAAAGGAGAAGTGAAGCAAAAGTTCACAGCAATTTCACTCACTGTGGCCATGATGAATTGTAGAGAAATAGATGAAAAATCTGGATGAGCTAGCTAACCAACATGGTTCAGAATTTGAGTGACAAGAGTCAACATGCTTGTGGAACCTTTGAAAAGGTGTCAGACATAAATAGAATAGAACTCATGCAGTGTAGAAATGGTCCATGTAAAGTGTCTAATATTGAGGACAAAGTAGTGAATACGGTAAAGAACTCAAAGGGCAGAAAGAAGAGATAAGAACAAGAGACCACTCAGCAGCTATTGGTGGCGATGTGAGGACCAGTCTAAGGCTAATCTGAGTTACTGAAAAACTAGAAGATGGCACAGGTGGATTCGCTAATATGCATACAGACCTCATGGAAGAAAATCTCCAAAATACAATAAAACAGTTTAAAATATAATTAAGCGATGTTTATAAAACACCACAAAATCATGAGAAGAGAAGCTCACCAAGGCATATCCTTATGAAATTACCAGAAATTCAGCAAGACATAGACTTGTAAATGCAATTAAAGAAAAACAAGTACAAATCACATATAAAGGTAAACCCATTAGAATTACAGTCAACTTCTCAACACAAATCCTACTGGCCAGAAGAGCGAAGTATTTCAAGTCTTCAGAGAAAATAACTTCTACCCCAGTGTTATGGTTTGTGTATAGGTGTCCCTCCAAAGCCTCATGCAGGCATGGGCTTTGTGATTGGCTATTGTGGGTGTGGTGCTGCCCCTCCCCTGGGGCAGGTGATTTGCATTTCAATGTAAGGAAGGAAGAGAAGTCAGCTGTGAGAGCTGCTGCTACCTCTCTCCCTGATGCTCTAGCTCTTTGCCTGCCACCACGAGAGGCTGCCCTCTGCCATGAGCCTCTCTGCCTTGGAGCCAGCTGAATATGGACTGAAACTTCCAGTAACTGTGAGCTAAATAAACCTTTCCTTCCCTGATTTTGAGTGTTGGGTATTTGTCCCAGAAATGAGAGAAGAGTAAAACACCCAGCAAAAATATTCTTCCAAATAGATGGAAGAATAGGCATAGAAGGAGCATATCTGAATATGATAAAATCTATACATGACAAACTAGTAGCCATTATCATAGTAAACTGGGAAAATAAATGTATTTCCCCTAACATCAGCAACAGGGCAAGGCCATCCACTGTCCCCTCAGCTACTCAAAACAGTACTTGAAACATTAGCTGGGGCAATTAGGCAAGAGAGAAAAAAGACAAGGCACAATTCCAGTTATCATTATTTGGAGATGAAACTTCCTCGGACGCATTTAACTCCTTGATTTTCAACAAAGGTCTACCATAGAGGAAAAACAGCCTGTGTAACAAGTGGTGCTGGGAAAACTGATTGTGTGCAGAAGACTGACACTGGACCCTTATCTCTTACCATAATACTAAGTTAAAATCAAAATGGATCAAGATAGAAACATGAATCTACCAGAAGATAAAATTGGTAAAATACTAGAAGACACTGGACTAGGAAAGGATTTTCTAAACAGAACCTCAAGCTAGGCATGGTGGCACATACCTGTCATCCCAGCACCTGGGAGGCTGAGGCAGGAGAATTGCTGAGAGTTCAAGGCCAACCTGGCCTACAAAGTAAGCTTGAAGCCAGCCTGAACTGATAGCAAGATTCTGTCTCAAAAAGACAATAAATAAATAATTCAATAAACAAAGAGAACCCCAGTTTCACAAGAAGTGACAGCAAGAATCAACCAATGGCATTACGTCAGCCTAAAAAATTGTACGGCAAAAGAACAAGTCAGTAGAATGAAGAGATGAGCTATAGTATGCGAAAAAGTTTTGTCAGCTACACCTCAGACTGACAACTAGTATCTAAAATATATGAAGAACTAAAAAAGTTAAACTGTCTGAGATGAAAGAGCTAGTCAAGAAATTGGCAAGAGAAATGCACAGACACTTCACAGAATAAGCAACACAAATGATCAAAATGCAAATTAAAACCACTCTAAGATTCTGTCTTCTTTCAGAAAGAACAGCAATCATTAAGAAATCAAATGATAGTAAGTGTTGGAAAGTCTGTTGTAAAAAAGGAACCCTCTTTCGTTGTTGTTGGGAATATACACTAGTGCAACCACTGTGAAAATCAATATGGAGATTTCTTAAAGAACTAAAGTTAGAAATTCCATATGATCCAGGAATCCTCCTGCCAAGTATCTTCCCCAAAGAGCTTAAGCCATCATACTACAGTGATACATGCATAGCGATGCTTATAGCAGCACAGCTCATCCTAGATAAATCCTAGAAATAGCCTGAATGCCTTCCAAGGGATGATTGGACAAAGAAAATGTGGTAAATATTTAATGGAATACTACTCTGCCATAAAGAAAGACAGAGCCATGCTCTATGGCACGCACATGTAATTCCAGCCCTCATGAGGCTGAGGCAGCAGGATCACTGTGAGTTTGAAACCAGCTGGTGCTACATAGTGAGCTCAAGGCCAGTCCTTCATAGCAGGACTCTGTCTAAATGATAAAGTTGAGGCATCTGTAAGAAATTTGATGTACTTATACAGTATAACATTGAGGGAAATAAGGGAGATGCAGAAACTTAAATAAGGTATGGTGTCTTTATTTGAATAAAGCATGGTACAAACAAAGAGGATAACAAAGATGGATAGCAGGGACAATGGGCTGGGTCTCTGGCAATTGGGAAGCGGTCCAAGGGAAGAAGCATGGGCATGAGGAGGAGGCGAAAGGAAAATGAGCAGAAGAAAGATGCATCATGTGGAGAAACCTGGTAAGCTCAGATAATGTCAATGTTGCAGGCCCTAGCACGAGCTAGGGTTAATATCAGCAAGAATGGAAAATAGGGCAGAGGAACTGAAGCAGGCGAGTGTGGGGGAGGGAAGGGGGTGGGATGAAGGGTGAACAAGCATGGAGCCGCTCTCCAAGGGGATCGTAAGGTGCAAGAACTTCAGACATGTGCTAATAAGATGTACAAAAAGTAAAAAGGAAGAGAGATGGGATCCATCATAAAAACAAAAATATAGAGGACTACACTGAGACACCATCTCGCCAGAGAAACAATCCTTAGCATCAAGAACTCAGCTGAGAACCAGTACAGGTGAGGCTCCGTGGGAAAGGAGCTCTTCTACGGTGTTGGGGAGAATGTAGGCTGTTGCAACCACTGTGCGCAGCAGGGTGGAGACTCTTCAAAAACTAGAACCGGAAGAAGTTCCATTTGACTTCAATATTCCCTTCTGAGTATCGTTTCAAAAGAGATAATGACACCGTGTTACACTCACACATGCATTTAAAAAAAAATGAAACTGTTTGGGTTGGCAAGATGGCTCAGCGGTCTAAAGTGCTTGCTTAGGAAAGCTTAGGCAACTGCAGAGATCATGGTTCGAACCCCAGCACCACGTGCTGTGCCAGCTCCAGCCCCAGGGCAGGCTAAGCCAGCCATAATTTAATAAACAAATAAAGCCATTTATTACTTATTTATTTATTTGGCACAGAGCCTTGCCATGCAGCTCAGCTGCTTAGTGATCCTCCTGCTGCAGCCTTCCCAGTGCTGCGATTACAGAAGCGTGCCACTGCGTTAGGTTTTGAGACTGGCATGAAATGCAGTACGGGGGGTTGTACCCGGGTCCTTGTGCTTGCCAAGCAGGCACTTATACCACAGAGCTATCTCCCAACCATACTCATTTTTATAGCAGCAATGCTTACAATAGCTAAGTCTTTGGAAACAGCTTATGCGCCCATCAACAGAGGATTGGAGAAAGAAAATGTATTTATATACAGCGGACTAGGGCTGTAACATAAATAGGATACCTTAAGGCATTTGGAGGACACAGCTTGAGACCGTCATATAAAGTGAAATAAATCAGACGCACGGCTTAAATATTGCATGGCTTCTTTGATGTGGGACAACTCCCAAATTATGAAGATCAAAAAGGAAGTAGGGAGATCTGAAAATGGAAAAGGAAACAAGGGATGGAAAGAATAGGCATGGGGGAGTGGAAAGGGCACGGACGAAGAAGAACTGGAAAAATTAGAGATAGACTTTTTAAAAATGAAGACCAGGAGTTGGAAGGAGCAGGGAGGTACAGGCAGGGTTAGGGCTGAAAACCGTGTGAAGATGTGGTCTACACCCGCACCAACTCCAGGATGAGCATAAGCACTGCGTCCTGCAAATATGTGCGAATGAAAACAAATGGGTTCAGCCAGGCGTGGTGG
>PVJA010013483.1:0-49407 GCA_004027025.1 Myocastor coypus
GTAGGGTCTCTCTAAGTCACTAAGTTGCCTGTGCTAGGCTTGAACTTGAGAACCTCCTGCTCAAGTCTCCTAAAATGCTGGGATGTTGAGCTGGTCCCATCTGTACTTACTATATTTTACTTGGTTGACTCATCACCTGAGATATGAGTTTATAGCATAATTTCTTAAGGCTTTTCCTTCATGTCAATATGTAAGAATCTTTAGTTATCTAAGCTCTAAATTTAATCTGTAGTACTTTGGAGTCATCTAAAGCTGATGATAAATGGGGAAAATATTGATTCTTAAGGATGAATCCACAGGTTTAAGGAATATGAAGATGGTCTCTTGGCTGGTGCATTGAAGCAAGGATAATGTGTGGCTGGACAAAGTGACTGGTGACATACTGGAAAGCCTTCATGGAAGTACGAGTGTAGACAGACCCTTAGAGGTTACTTGGAAAGCCTTAGGGTATCCTGGGGAAAACCAAGATAGGAAAAGCAGGAAAGGGGGACAATGAAGCCATGGGACACAGAAGAAGTGTAGAAGGGGAAGAAAGCACAACCTGGAGAAACTAAATTCTCCTGAAGTAGACAGAAGTACAATCCCAGAACAAGATTTTGTGCCTGAGCTGCACACAGGGACTCTTTATTGCTTTTAAAGAATGCAACTTGAGTAGCCTGTGACAATGTTATTGATCTCCAATTCATCCTGCTTAGCCCCACCCATTTGCTCTATATGATGATCCAAGTTCATCAAGTTAACCAAATGTCAGAGAGAAAGACACAAGGTAGGGCAGGACAAGAAATGAAGAGAAAGGAACACTGGGGACGGTGTGACATCATGGTTTGACAATAAGTAATACTACCTTTGAGTACATATACAGTTTTTTATTTTATTTTTATGTTTTCTTCTGAGCCTCTAAATATTACTTTCTGATTATACCATTTCCTTAATCAAAGTCCCACATGTCTCTTCACATCCATGGGACGAAGTCTGGACATTGAAGCCTGGCCCTGGCAAATCTAGAAGCACACAGGTGTTAAACAAGCTCATTGGGAACAGTTTATGGAAGCAAAATCACATTCAGTCCCTGGAGTGGGTACTGATAGTTCTCTATCCAAGGCCTGTTTCTTTCTCTCTCATTCCCTTATCCTGTGAGCATCCTGATTGTGCTCCCCTATCTCCTTATCCTATACATAGAGATATATTTTTGAGAGGAAGCAGGTCCGATGGTCTAATAACTCCAAATCACTTCCAAGGAACATGGTGCAGCACGGTTCAGTCAATAAGACAAGAGAAGTGGGTGGGTTGAAAGAAACACACAAGAGACAAAAATCTGATTAGATGTTGTCATGTTTGACTGATTTTTGGAAGTCAGCCAACCCTAGGATGGAAGCAAAGAGAGGTGAAAACAACTTAGGTCCTTCACAGACCCAAGACCCTCAAGCAACTATCTCACAAACACACCTCACCGCTGGAGAGCCTCTTAGTGAAATACCTTTGAATTCCTCACTGTAATTCAAGGGAAGTCATGATGTCAGTTATTCTCTACCCATTGAATTTTGTATGGTAACATTTGGTCAGGATTTGACTGAGTGTCCCTCAAAGGTCTGCGTGTTGAAGAAAAGGTCCCCAAGCTTGTTATCAGGAGGTGCCCTTGAGAGGTCTTTAGGTCCTTGGTAGTGTAGCTCCACCCACCACCATCTGCCCATCTGCTCCTGCCTCAAGGTGTGGATGATTTGTTCTACCATTGCCATCTGGTACCTTTGTCAGAGATCTTCGACCGGGAACTCCAGAACCATGAGCCAAATAATCCCTTTCCCTTTATAAGGGGCTTTTTTTTTTTTTCCCTCCAAAATGTTTTAGTAACTGAAAGTTGATGGATATAGTATTCCACACTTGCTTTCTGTTTTAGCCTCTTTCTAGTCTGTATCTTAACCTTTTGGATTCTCTAGACAAACTGCTAGTATTTCTCTATAAACACCCTACCTCATTCCCTTCCTCTGCCCACTACCAAAACTGTGGATATTAAAAATTCCCCTAAAACCTTGTTAGCTCTAAGAAGTCTTTCTTAGTAACTTCCTTTCAACCTAAGCTGCCAGAAATGTTTCTCTTCACTGAATTCCTCAAGTCCTTACCTTGCACTGCTGTTGCTTGGTATTCCTAGGGAACTGATTTCTGGACCCCTAAGCATACCACATCCAAGATGTTCACCATCCTTCATATAAAATGACATGGCATTTGCAAAGAACTATACAAATCACTTCTGGATTACTTAGAAAGCCTAACACAATGGAAATTCTATGTAAAAAAATTTCTCATACAGTAATAATAATAATAATAATAATAATAATAATAATAATAAAAAGAGCCAGACATATAGCTCAGTGACATAGCGCTTGCCTGATAAGTGTGAAGTCATGAGTTCAATTCCTGGTACCAAAATTAATTAATTAATCAAAATAAAAAAGAGGGAATGTATAAAAGCTTTAAAATTTTGTAGTAAATGATACCTTTCCATTAACCCCTCCTCAAAATACTCCCCATGGCTTCCAACACGTGTACCCCATCGCTCTTGCCACCGTCGGAAGCACTTCTACAAGTCTTTCAGGAGTGTCTTGGCAGTGTCGTGGTTGCCCCAGTGTTCTCAGTCAGTTCAGAACGTGCAGCTGTCCTGGCCGTGTTGACTTTGTGGCCAAGCCAGAAGGTGTATGGTACCAGGTGCAATGGATAAGGTGGTTGGTGACACACCGTTGTGTATTTCTTTGACAGAAATTATAAATACTCCTTCAGGGAAGAATATCCATAAAATATGGTAAATGTTTAAGTTAAAGATTTATTACAGTAAAAGAGCCACTATAATCAGTTTCCTCCCAAATACTCCCCTTTCTCTTTAGACGCTCATCCAGTTGTTCTTGGTGATGTGTCCTTTACTGTAACAAGTTTTTTTAAAATTAAATATTTACTATATCTTTCAATTATGCTTTGCATTAAATGAAAATTGCAAAAATTATCTTTATAGGGTATATACGGGTAGATTTTTTTAAAGGTTATTCAATCTATAGTTTGAAGTACAGTATACAGGGACACAGAGATCTGACTGTACAACTCTTGGACACATGTCAAAAAAAAAAAAACATGCAATATGTTGGTCGACAGCTACTTATTTATGTGAAAGTCATATCTCTGTTACTAACTGGATAGTCACTGGAAACAGGAGTTGACTCTGTCCTATGATAATAGAGTCCTATCTTTATAATAGAGTACTGAAAATTTGTTGAAGAAAATCAGATATTATTAGACTGATGTATCGCTTACCCTTTAAGAACTCAGCAAAACCTAATTGATAAGAATACCAATTATGCAGTTTATTATTTAAAATGTCACCTCCATGTAAGAAATTACATTGTAGACATTTATGATCTCTCTGTTAGGCCTGATTAACTGAAATTTGATCCTAACCCATGAACTACATAGTAAGCAATGGTATTGATTGCTTGGGGAAACTTTTTGCATTTAAAATATGAGGCCGAATCATCTAAATTGCTCAGCTGTGGTTTTCAGTGGAATGAGATTAGTCAAATATCCAAATTGCAAAAGCAAATGTACAGCAAGATGAGGACAAAAGGCAGGGCAGCAATTGTGCGCCCAACTCACATGATGAAATACTGGCTGATAAGATTTATGATACTGTGATTTACCTAATGAATTCGGGAGTTGCCCTTTTGGTTTAGGATAAAAATTATACTTCATGCTGTAAGAGCAATAGAGCTGCGACTCTTTCCTCTCAGAAGTCCTGGGTCCTGAGTTTTTCATTTCTGTTTCATGAAATCTTGATGACATTGCCCACTGATCTCTGAACAAGGTTGCGCTCTAATGACACCACTAGGATAGAGAGATATCAGAACCTTATCATACTTTAGTTATTTTATTTTGATTTAGTTTACACAGAAAATCACAGAGGATAAAAATATAGGTGCTCCACATATCCAGCTTCGTGATTCCTGAAAATAAGTTAGTGTTTTGCCAAGGATGCTTTCCATTTATTTTTTTTAATTTATTTTTTTTCTTGTTTCAGAACTTTTGTTTGTTTTGTTTATTTATTTTTATGGCCGGCTCAGCCTGCCCTCAGGGCAGGGCTGGCACAGCACGTGGTTCCAGGGATCGAACCACGGTTCCTGCAGCCACCTAAGCTTTCCTAAGCACTTTAGACCACTGAGCCATCCTGCCCAGCCCCTTGCTTTCCATTTAAAAAGAAAAGGAGCTAACTTTCTTGGTACACTTTAGATATACATAATGATCGCATTCATCATAGGGACTTTGCGCCTGCACATGACATATCCGTATTCTTTTCTTATTCCTGTCTGCTCCTTTCAAGGAAAGCCTCTTCCTTTCCATATTTACAAACATTTTGTTTCCATTTTTGTCCTTCACTTTTTTTCTTTGTCCTTTCCATTTTTTTCTTTTTCTTTTTTCAGAACCCGGACTCGAGCTTACAACTTTGCACTTGCCAGGCAGGCGCTTGTGCCACAGAGCTATCTCTCTGATCCTACCCTTTCCATTGTTTTTTTTTTTTTTTTTTTTTTTTTTTTTTTTTTTTTTTTTTTTTTTTTTTTTTTTTGTCTTTTTTTTTTGAGACAGGGTCTCGCTGTGCAGTTCAGGCTGGTCTTGAGCTCACTTTTGTAGCCCAGGCTGGTCTCGAACCTGCACCGATCCTCCTGCCTCAGCCTCCCGAGTGCTGAGAGAAAACTTTCCGAATGGAACAGACGCCTCTCCCTCACCCTATTCCTTTCCTTCCCTCCCGGGGGAGATTTCTCTCCTGAAATTGGTGTAATCTTCCCGTCCACATCTCCCTACTTTGGCTGTGCAGCAGGATCTGTGAATACACACAGCACTGCTTGCAGGGTCACACTGTGCGGCCTGAGCTACTTTGCCTGGATTCACCTTCCAGCCTCGTCACTTAGATTTGTGATCTGTGCTGCATTATCGGGCCTCTCTGAATGTCAGTAGGCTGAGTTGTAAACTGCCAACCCTGAAACTTCATTTCACAGAGTTTTTGTGATCATTAAGTGAGTCAAAAACACTGAAAGTGCTTAACAGAGATCTTGGCACATCGATGCACTCAGGGCGGCTGAAGTTGGAAATGATGATGATAGTTTCATTATACACACATGGCACCACTCTGTGATGCCCTCTTAGAGCTTGATTTTGTGAGATTTATCTGAATTAACTAGCAACTTCATTTAGTTGTTTTTTAATGTGTTATTATTTGAACATGCCATAATTTATATTTCTGTGCCTCTAGAGCTCCTCCGGTGTTGCCTCTGATTTTTAGCTATTAAAAACCAAACCAAGAGCTGGCGAGACAGCTCAGTGGAATAAGTGCCTGCTTTGGCAAGTGCAGGGACCAGGGTTCGATCCCAAGTCCTGCATGCTGCACTGGCCCTGCCCCTGGGGTGTGCTGAGCCTGTGACTCAGTTTGGCCGTGGTGGCACACACCTGTTAACCCAGTGCTGGCCAGGCTGAAAACAGGAGGATCACTATGAACTGCATAGAAACCCTATGTCAAATACATAAATTGAAAATAAATAAATAAATAAAAAGGAAAACCAACCTTGCAGTGGTAATCTTTGTAGGCGTTTTCATCCTTGCACTTAAATGGCTTGGCTTGGTAGGAAATTCTTATCTTAGTTATTTTCTTTCATGACTTTGAAGCTATTACTTTATTGCAATTTATTAGTAACATCAGTGTCTAATGTTAACCTCATTCTCGTTTTTTTGTACGTTTATGTTTCTTCCTTGAAGATGCTAGGATTTTCTTTGACATTTTACCACAGCATGTCTGGGTAGAAATTATTTTGTCGCCAAAAAAAAAAAAAAAAAAAAAAGATTGCCCTATACATCTTATCACTGTGTCAGACCAAGAGCTAACGTTTTTCTCCAAAATTGAAAGCATTTTTCCTATTTTGTGAAATATTGATTCTGTTTCAATCTGTGTCTAGCTTGTTTAAAAATCACAGAAAAAGTTTTTAATACTTGTGAGTCTATTATTTATCTTCCTATTTATTTTGTATTTTACTTTTTGTTTTTGTGTAATACTCAGAATAAATTTCTATTCAAACTTTAAATTCACTAACCTATGATTCATATATGTTCTTATGGCTTTCTTGAATTTGAGTTTTAATTTGGGCAAAATTTACAAAGTGAGATGTATATCTACTAAATGCAAGTCCAAGGCCTTGATGGATGTAATCATCTATGTAACCATCTCAGGGATTTTGCTTTCTTAAAAAAAAAAAAAAAAGTTACTTTGAGATCACCATAAAAAGTTCTCACAGGGCCGGTGAGATAGCTCAGTGATTTAAAGCACCCACACAGGCAAGCTTAGGCAAAGCGCACAGGGACATGAGTTGGATACCTGGCACCACATGCAGCATCAGCTCCACCCCCTGGGGTGGCCTGAGGCAGCCACTGAAAAAAAATTTCTCACCTACGCTTTGGCCAGAAGCCTCCTTTAGGAGGCACGCCCTTGATCTGCAATCCACTTTGACAGTTTTTGTACAGTACAAGGTATTAATTGGAGTTCTTTCATGTTTATGTGTCCTATGATGGGCATGGACAATTGTTGAACCTCTTGTGGCTCGTTAGTTATTTTTCTTTGTATTTTTTTTAAAAAACTACTCTAGGCATTATAGCATACATCATTAACAAAATCTACTTAAATTAATTTCATATCACTTTATGTAAGTATGAGAATCTTGCAAATATACAGTTCTATATATCTCTACTATGAATTGTTGCCTTCTGTTTCACTTCATTGTGTGTTATAATATCCAATATACAATGTTTTAATAGTTGACCTAAACAGTCAATTTTATTTTAAAGAAATTTGTAAATCAAAAGGCAGGCTCTTATACTTATCCATGTATTTTACTATGACTGGTAGAATTCATTTCTTATTGAATAACTAACTTTCTGTCTTCCATCATTTCCCTCCAATCTGGGTAATTCCTCTTTGCATGTCTTGAAGTGTAGATCTATTGATAATGAATTCTCATAGTTTTCTTTGACCCAGATGAACATTTTGTTGAAGAATGATTTCAATATCTGTGTTGTCCTGTGTTGACAGTGCTCTCTGGGGTAGATACCATTCCATTGTGCTCTGACATTCGTTGCTTTCTGCTTGCAGTCTCTAGTTACTTTTGTTTCTTGTTAAATAATACATTTTTTTCCTCTGCTATGTTTTACAGCTTTATATTTAGTTCTGTTTTCAGCAGTTTGAATTATGATGCATCTATATGAGATTTTCTTGATGATTAATGTCTTCGTTCTAGAAAATTCTCCGCTAAAATTCCTTAAACCTCTCCTCTATTTTCCTGTCTTGTGTCTCCACTTACAGCATGCTAAACTATCTTATAGTGTAGAAGGATCCTACACATAACTGACATGTTGTTCACTTTTACTTCAGTTGCCTTACTCTATAGACATCAGTTTGGAAAGTGTGCTCAAGGCCACTGACACTTCCTTCTGCCATGTCTAATCTGCTATCCAGTAATCTTTTTTATTTCAAATTTTTCCATCTCTTCTATTTCCACCGGCTCTTATATATGATCCTAATATTTTGACTGAGATTTCTCATTTCTCCATATTTATTCATGTTTTACTTCACATCCTGAAGCATATTTATAATAGGCATTTTTAAATCATTGCCTGCTAATTCTAACATCTGGATTAGTTGGATATCTGTCACTCCTTGATTATGGATCTAACCATCTGCTTCTTTGCAGGTTTAGTCATGTTTTTACCATATGCTAAATATTGCAGATGAAATATGGTACAGAGAATTAACTATACTCTCTTCCTTTAAAGTGTGTTAATTTTATTAGGATAAGTTTGTTATAGCATTGATAATTCTTGGTTAAAGCATATTTTGTTGACGACTCTTTTAGGGTGGTCTATCTTCATTTTGTAGAGTGCTAGGGTATGGCTCTCAGTAGGGTGTAGAAACCCAAAGATGGATTCTCTGGGGTTTTAGTGAACTCAGTGTAGTTTCTGTTTGGTCGGCTTCAGTCTCGTTGTCTCCAACCTCATAGGAGCTCTGTCCTCTGTTCAGCTGCAGCTCCAGGCTTCACAAAATCAGCACCTGACATGGACTTCCAGGTTCCAGGCCCCAGGGCCTGTGGAGCATTTCCATGTGTATTTCTTGGGCTCCAGCTCCATGTAGCTCCATATATCTCCACCTTCCTGTTGTCAAGCTCCCATTGACTCCACAACTTTTGAAAAAGTAATAATAGTCATATTGGGAAGCTCAATCTTATTTCTGATTTTAATGGAAATGGAATTTTTATTGCCTTCTGATAAATCTGATAAATTAGTTTTTATCTTGTTTAAGAATTTTCTTTTTATTGTCCTTCGAAATTTCTTCTTGAATACTTACTGTGTTGTAATAAAATGCTTTTTGTCCTATATTAGTAAAATCCTATATCTTCCCCTTAATTTATTATTATAGTACATTCTGCTAATAAAATTGATGATGCTCAATTATTCTTGGATTATGATAATAAATTCTTATTTCACATACTATTAGATGTGCTTTTCATATTTTCAGGTCCTAGCATTTGAATTAAAATAGAATAATAATAAGTTTTAAAATAGAATGTGCTTTTAAAAAAAGGAAAATCACTTAGGCCTACAAAAGTTGGTCAGTTATAATTATGAAGTCTGTTCTGCATTCCCTTACCTGTGCCTCCAACACAACTGAATATAAGACTGAATTGATGTTGTGAGGAGAATTTAGCATCCTAGCTCTGCTGCCTATGAACCAAGAGGGCCTTACCTAGTTCCTCTCTACATTCCAGTTACCTTCTCTTCAAAACAAGGATGGAAGTCATTTCTATTTTGCAAGGTCAGTGTAAGCATTAAATGTGCTTAAGGGTGTAGATGTAATGTCAGTGGTCATTCTCTATTACCAGTGGCCCCTGAAGACCTTGCAGCGGACATGGGGCATTCCCTGTTTAGAAATAGACTGCAGAAAGCTTTTTAACCCTTGACCCTATGACACAACTGGAGTAGTGTGCTGTTTTGGCAAGTATTCTCCAAGAATGATGCATTTAGGGAGAGAGGAACAAAAGAGAAAAAGAAGAGAAAGAAAAAGGAAGGAAGAAGTGATAAATCCTCTGTCCTTGAAGGAAAAGGAGGACTGACATGTGCAGAGAAGTCACCTCTACAGGGCAGTCACCGGAGCCTAGGCCTAGAGTGACATTTCTATTTGAACTGTTTCACTGATTTTGTCAAGGAAACATTGAGAAATTATGTAACTTCTCATATCTATCACCTGAAACTTTTAATGAATTTCGAGAAGCGGGGCTGGAAACTGAGGTATCCAAAAAATTTGTTTTTGAGGAAATAATTAATTTTGGATTTTAAAACTTATACAGATTTTTGTAGCATAACCCACCTTTTTGTTCCATCCAAATCCTTTAAATAGATCTTACTAACTCACACTCCATCTGCCTGAACATGTGTCTATAATGCTTACAAAGTATTCCACATGCGAGTACAACTTTTCCATGGCCTAAGAATGGGGATCAAACTCCATGATGTATGGCAGGGGAAACATATGTTTGGCTCTTGTATTCTGGAAAGCCATGGAAACATTTACAAAATCATCGAAGCATCCAGCTGGGTGCTGGACAGTTAGGGCTGCTCTTAACACCAGGCGATGAGAGTTGAAAGTGGTCTAAGGAAAATGCAAGGAGGCTTATTCTTGGCTGGGAGGCCAGAGTTTTGCCTATACCCAGACACAGTCATTAAACACACGCACACATGCACCTTCAACCCAGTGTTCTAAGCAATAAACTTACTACAGAGAATATTAGGACTCAAACACATTCACTCGGACTGATGTAACGTATGCTTTTGATACTAGGTCAGAGAAGAACCTGTAACTCTACCGCTCTTCCTCTCTTTCCTCTTCTTTCCTTTGAATGTAAATCTTTGTTCACTTAGGGATTTCTGTATTTTGGAGGATCTGATTTGCCTCAAGTAAAGGCCCAGAGAAGCCACCTATGTTTAGGTCCCATGAGGGGCATGTTCAGTGGGGAGAACTCCCATCACCACCACACACTCCCCCACCCCACAGAGTTCAGCTCAGAAACGATAAATGTGGTGATGGGAAAGGCTAGCCAGGGAGCCACTGCTTGCTGATTACATGTTGCTTGGGAGCTTTTCTGCTTTTTATTTGCAATGTTGTTATGTTCTGTTGGTAGCCTGGTTTGTTATTGCTCAGAATAACTACAGAGATAAAATTAAGTTTCAACTTTACTATTCTTTTGGCTTCTGCAAGTCGTGGAACCGGGCTGCCTGCTTTTCAATTTGTCTCTCTTAAGAGACTCAAAATTGATTTATTAAGTTGGATTAGGTTGGGTGGATGCAAAGAGGCCAGATGCTGTGCAAAAATAGGCCTAGAGAAAGACTTTTCACAATACCAAGATGGCAGGAGATAAAAAATAAGGAAGAAGTGAAAATGATGATTGATGTTGATGATGCTGTTTTTAACTGAGACTTTTAAATGCTGGAAAATATTGGGAAATCAAATTAATGGCCCAGAAAATAAACTCAGATTAAGAAATGTCAGGTTGGAGAGTAATCTTGATGCAGTGGAAGTGAAACAAACACTGACCTCTTCCGCCCCTCCCCTGAACGGGTGACGCTGCAAAGCTGCTGCTGCCCGTGAGTCATTTTTAACTGCTTCTACAACCACATCATCATTTCCCCTAAACTTGACTCAGGGACAGCAACTCTTACTCTATATTTAGTGGGATGAAAGACAAGTGGGTTGCAAGAAAAGGCAACCGTCTTCATTTTCTCTGGCCTCTGCTGGCTTTTTGTTTTTGGAGAGACTGGTAGTGCCACCCACTTTGTGGGAACATAGAGCTCAACCAGAGTTAAAGGCTGTAAAGGTGAATCACGTGCTTCTCTGGCTGACTCTTCTCATGGCCCTGAAGACATGCAACCCCTTGGACTTTTATTTGGCTTGGTATCTTTTTAAGATTGTACTGAATCAATTTTTTTGGGGGGCGGTACTGGGACTGGATCTCAGGACCTCATCATGCTTACCAGGTGCGAGCTGTGCCACCCAGTTATACCCTCAGCCCACAAATGGCATTCTGAATAATAAAAAGAAAAGCCTGTTAACATTTTCTTTTTGGTCCTAACTGAAGATTTCTGAAGTCAGTGAGTGAATGGCATTTTATTGATAGGTCAGAGCCCGGTCATAATGATCGCCCTAATCATTGATTGATAACAATAATTGATACTTGGTCCATGTCACACACTGTGCTCAATGTTCTGGAAGTCAGGGGGAAAAGCTAAGTGTCTTTCTCTCCATTTTACAGATGAGTGTAGCAAGCTGCCTAGGGTCAAGTTACTGCTTGAGGTCACACAGCTATTGCAGGAGAGACAGGATTCGGCTCCAGGCTACTTGAGCTCCAGAACCCACACTTGCAACCACAGCACTGTGGCCCAATGTTATATATAGGCACTGAGATTTTAAAAATAATTTATTTCTGGCCGTTTTTGGAAAAATACATTCATTGACCCTAGGGTTAGTTATTTCAACAGTAGTAAGCTCTCTTTTCTGTCACCCATTCATTTCACAAAACAAGTTTAAATACAGAACTAGCCAGAGTCTTGGCACTGCTTCAAGAGTACAGTAAGGTGAGGACTGAAAAATAGAAACATATGCTCAGAAAGACCTTTGTATTACCTCCCTGGCTTGAATGGGAACAATTTTCATTTATTTCTTGTAAAAAAAAAAAATAGAGAAAAATGTGAATAACTGGCTTTAACAATGAATTTCAATGTATATGCTTTGACATAAAGCCTGGTTTAAATTACTCATCAGTAGTGAATGATATTCCCAATTAAGGGCGCAAAAGAAAGAACATCTTGTGAGTGATTTAAGTCAGAAGGTGTGAAAGACTCCTGAGTCACCCAAGCCAAAGCCCGTCCAAGGAGAACAGAATGAGTTGGCTACTGCATCCTTCAGGACCACCAGAAGGGCAGTGTCCCTGGACACACTAGGCCTCTCAACATGGCAGGGTTAGAGGAGCGGCTTTTCCTTTCCTCTTCAGAGCGACTGAAACAGCTTCCTAAGGGGCTGAAGGGGCCACACATTGGCCAGTGTCCTATCAAAAATACAGGATGCTGCGTGGAACAAAACAGAGCAAAGTTTAGAGATAAAAGCAGAAGAGGTGGGTCCCAAAATGAAAGGGAGAGGGCGCAGATCCACAATCTCAGAATGGGGACCAGCGCCGCCCATTTCCAACCCACCTGCTAGCATTACACGAACCACTTGTCCCTTCCTATCTCGCAAGGTCTAATGTTTGTCACAAAAATGGAAGAAAGTATTCTCATGAGCTCAAGAGTTTGAACTGGTGAGGGGAAAGTCACTGACGTAACAATTGTCATTCAGGAAAATATTAAAAGCCCCAAAATTCCAGTGAAACACAGCAGCAACAACTGTACAACTTGGGCATGTACTAACCACATTGATAGTAGGAAAATGTATCATTTCTTTCTTTTTAAAATATTATTCTGCCTACATGAAAAATAACCCTCAAAGTTACACACAGGAAGATGTGGCTTAAATTATTTATTTTATTTTATTTTATTTTATAATCTTTTCTCTCAGTACCAGAGATGGAACTCGGGACCTTGTGCTTGCCAGGCAGACACTGGTGCCACTGAGCTATCTCCCTGGCTCCTTACATAATTTAAAGAGTACTTTTATGAGCAAGTGCTCTTGCAAATGTGTTAAATTAATTTATTTTGAGTTAACTCCACGTGTGGTGAAAATGTGGCCATACCATAATTATTATAGTGGGTAAAAATTCTGCACTTGGTGCTTGGAGGCAAAGATAGCACAAACATCTTTGGGCAAGTGTCTCTTTGTCAATAGGTACATTTCTAGGGTCTTTTCCATGCTGGAAATGAATGAGAGGGAGAATTTAAGATTCATTTGATCCCCGCAAGATGCCAGACTTGGCAATAAATGAGAGCTGCAATGTATAAAGCATCACTATCACCTCTAATTGCTGAAATTATGGAATTGGGTATAGCAGCTCTTATCACAGATGATACATGAAGCCTCCCATAGGCGTTTACTTCATTCTGCACAGGATAGTAAAATTCTAATCAACATTACATAAATATGAATAAAGAATAGAATCTTGGTTTACTTTCCTGTGAGGCATGAGAATTCAAGTGGACCCTCATTTCTGATATGGCCAAGCCAAGGCCAACTAATAACTAGAATGAATTAAATTTCTACTTATAGTTTATATTGTATTCTTGTCAGTTGTATACTTTGTATATTTTCCCAACTGATATACCTTATGATTTTATAATAAAATTACTGTCTGTGTTGGGGTTCTCCAGAGAAAAAGAACCAATAGAACTATGTATATATTTGTGTGTGCATATATATGTATATATATATATATATATATATATATATATATTTAATATATACCTTAAATCTCTATCGATCGATCCATTGGTCAATCTATATACCTACCTGCCTACCTGTCTTCTATCTATTTAAGACAAGGAGTGAATGAGGGAGATTTATTGTGAGGCATTGGCTCACATGATTTTGCAGGGTGGGAAGTTCTGTGATGTGCTATTTGCAAGATGAAGACCTGGGAAGGGGGGTTACCAAGACCTTCAGAGAATCTGTGACCCATAGCATCACCCTATTTCAAGAACAGGAGAAGACCAATCGCCTAGGTCCCACCGGCAGCAGGCTGAGAGGGGGCAGCCTTAACACTGCCTCTCTCTTTGTTCTTTCTTTACCTCAACAGGTTGGATGATGCTTCCCACACCGACCCACCAGTTCAAAGTCTGACCTCACCCCAAAATAACCTCAGGACACACCCAGAAATGTTTAATCTGGGCAGCCCAACTTAACCATCACAATACCCATTCATTAAAATTTGGAAAAATAGAAATAAGTATAAATCCGTCTTTAAAAAATCAAGTGCTTTGACCAATTCCACAAGTAGGGAGAAGCAGGAGCCAAGTTACAAACCCAGTGCCTCTGATCTCAAAGCCAAGTGTTATTGCACTGTAGTTTAGAATTTAACTAATTTAGCATTTGGACTTTTTTTTTTTTTTTTTACTTAACATTGTTCCAAAACATATTTAATATTAACTTTTCTTAGGGTTTTTAAAAATATTCTTTCAATTACCCCTCTCCAACTGCTCTTAGGACATTTAAACACTGGTTTAGCCTGGTGTAATGGCAACTTTCCTGTAATCCCAGCATTCTGAGAGGCTGAAACAGGAGGACTGCCAAATTCAAACCCAGCCTAGGCAACTCAGGGTCTTAGTAAGACCATGTCTCCAAATAAAAAGCATTTGGGTGTGGTGGCAAACACCTGCAATCCCAGCACTAGGGAGGCTGAGGCAGGAGGATTTTTTTCTGGAGAACCCCCAAGAGTTCAAAGTCAACCTGGGGTATACAGTGAGTTCAAAGATAGCCTGAACTACATAATGACCCTATTTCAGATAACCTAAATAAATAAATAAATAAATAAATAAATAAATAAATAAATAGGCTGGGGAGTTGGATCAATGTGAAGGTTTTGTGTGTAAATCCTGGTCCTGCAATAAAGAAAAATCTTGGGAAATCTTGTATCATTACCAACATTTTTTTTTTTTTTTGGTTTTCTCTATATCTTTATTTTGTATTCTTTTAAAAAACTATCTTGTGCTCAATGTGGGGATGAGGTTGGGGATACTGTCGATGTAATATTGAACTATGCTGGTAACACGGAGTGCTTAAAATATGGGGGTCTTCTGTACCAGGGCTGGGGCTCTGCACGGTCAGTGGGAGGGGGCAAGGATATCACATGTCTTTACTTCTAGAAAATCAGAGAGCAGGTGAGTGCATTTTAGATGGTGGGGAGAGCTCCTACGAGGAATAGTCAAGCAGTAAAGAAAGAATCGCAAATTAAAAAGAAAGAAAGAAAAGAAACACAAATATATTTCCTGGCAATAGCTGAAGGAAGAAAAGAGAAAATATAATTGTGCCACTATGGCTAAAGTGAGTCTTTGTGCTAGGGTGGACGCATGTGTGTGGATATGGACTGATTTTCCTAAGCTTTAGATTTGTAGGGAATGGAAAAAAATAAATGACCCTGTGCTCCCCCCAAAGAGTAATTCAGCCTAATGTTCTCAAAAGCCAAAGCAATACTGGCCTGTGATGCTAGTGCCCATGTTATTCTAGGTGTGGATTTTACAATGGCAGGACTGGCAGTGTTCTCTTCTTAATTGTATATATTTAGGATACCTAGAATTGCATCTATATGGTGCAGGTTCTCACCACACAGCTCGGACTCATAGTGATCCTCATTTTCAGCCTCCCCAGAGCTGGGATTGCAGGCATGCACCACCAGCACGGCTGGTGCTGGGGATCCCTGTGCATGCCTAGGTAGCACTTAGTCCACTGAGCTATCTCGCTGGCCCTATATTCAGGGTTTCTTGACTAGGAGAAACCATGTGATATTTAACCTTCTGGGTCTGGCCTATTTCACTCAACAGTGCAGATTGGCAGTCGTGACCTCCTCCTGCCTGTCCCCTCCAGCTTCTCCTGGGAACACCTTCTCTCCGCTCTGTGACCTCCCAAGCTGTGTTATTTTCAGGGGCTGAGTTTTCTGTCCTCCCCACCTTCTTTCTGAGAAGCTGCTCTCCCTCTACCGACGAAGATGCCAGCGTTCCCTGCCAGGCACACACCTCCTATGCAAATGCTCCCTGTAGTCACTGATGTATCAGATTCATTTAACAGTTTGCAAATTGATTTCAAATTCAGTCTCAAGCTCTCTGGTGCAGTGTCTGGGGCCAAGAGCTGCAGCTCAGATCTGTGCTTTCAGAACCCCTCACCTCCCGCCAGCAACCAGCGCTGCTGAAGCGCATGCGCGGACCCATGCTGGCAGTCACTTGTTTTAGCACTGGCTAATCACCAATATGTTCTGTTAAGTGAGATTCATAGATGCTGATTGCATTTATTGCATAAATTACTTCATTATTAAAATCAGGTCATTTGAGCCCCCAACCATTAACATGAAAGCTATTAACATAATTTCATAAGCTAATAAATCAAGCACAGGAAAAGAATTAAAGGGTTCTTAGTGATAAGTGTTTCTTCAGAGATTAAGGAACACAATTTTCTTACGCATATATTAACATTTTATGAGTGGATTCATGCAAGAGTGACTTTTCTCTTTGCATATATGACTCACTTCATCTCTCTCTGTGCTTGGCCTCTGAAATGGATTTTTAACATTACATTTTTTTCCTTTTTGAATAACCATAAACCAATTTTCAAGTGAACCTATTAGACTTCTGCGATATGCACTTTTTATAAAATTTTTATCTTTTTACATTTCTTAGACTGCAAAATCTGGGGGAAGGGAGAGAAGACAAGGCAAGCTTCAAGAAAAATCATCTAGGATTGGTCCTAGATAGTGCAATTTTCATTCCAGGTGAGTTCCAAATATATTGCCAGTCTTAAGAGGTCCTAGCGAAGTTCTAATTATCTCTCTAATTACAACACATACTGAGGTTAAGTGTTCTTATCAAATGGTGCATTAAAAATGGGTTTTATTCCCAGGCTGGATGTAATAGGCTGTGCTACTGGCCCGAGTACACAGAAATTGGTTCCCTAGTTCATTTTGCTTAGCAGATTGGGAAAGACTCCGCGGGTCAGAGCTGTTATTACCCAGCATAGCCATGTTGCCTAGAAACAAAGATAACTTCCAATGTAAATTAGACTATAACAACTTTATCCGCGGTGCCATTTGTGTAATGTTTTTAGCAAATAGCAACTGATGGATCATAATTGAAATATGTGTAAGGCTGTTAGCAATCCCTGTGTGTGACTTTACAGGCAAATTTAGGAGGTAGGTGGTGGGCTGACGCCTCTCTCTGTGAACAGAAGTAGTGGCCATACCAGGCCTTCCTTCTCTGGTCATTAGTGACTTTGAATATTCACCCCACTAAATAGAGTAAAGCTCTCCTGGCCCCTAGGTCTACCTGAACTCCATAACAACTTCTTAAAGCTCTCAGCATAAGAGCAGCAACACAGCATCTCTCAGCATGGCCCCAAGGCCCCATACGGCCTAGCCTGCTCTTGACCACATTGGTCCAGCCTGGTCTCTCATTCTTTCAGTTTGCGAAAGCCTCATTTCTTTCCTCCCCTAGGGCCTTTGAACAGGCTTTCAGCTCAGATTCCCGCACTCCCCTCTGTTCTTTGAACCCATTAACTATTACTTACTTTTTACATCTTAGCTCAAGAACCACTTCCATCAGGAAGACTTTCTTGCCCTCTCACATTAGGGCAGATCATCCTGGGATGTAATAATACCATCTCTGTCCATTTGTATTTCTGTCACACTTGTAATTTTAAATCCTGTAGTGTAATTATCTTTGAATTAATATGTTTATGTGGATACAAATCAACATGAAACAGAAAAATTCATGCAAAACCATCTAGCTTTGATTCCTTTTCTCTTCTACCCAATTATTTCTTCCTTTAGAAGTTAATATTATTAGTTTTTATTTTGTATTTCCTATATACTCTTTGCAAGAGCAAAGTCTGCCTTTGGTAAAAGGCAAAAGATTTATATAATCTAAAGAGAAACCAGAGTATGAAAAGTATAAAGTCCCCCTTTGGAACACATTCCACACTTTCTCCTTTAACAATACACTCTGGAGAATGTTCTACATGGAGACACAGGAACGTCCTGTCTTGATTTTACAGCTCAATTGTATTCTACCATGTAACTATTATATTGCTTATTAACAGTTCCTCTTGCCAGCTCTTAGCTTGTTTTCAGTCGTTGACTACTTCAACAGTGCTGCAAAAACCATGGATATGTGCATGTGTAGGCACTTATGCATGTGAGAGCTCCACATCCACAGGTGGAAGCAGGACTGCTTCGTTGGGTCAAAGGATACCTGCATAGCTGTGTCCATTACGTGGGTGCACATCCCCACAGTCCCTTTGCCATGGACTGTACCGTTGTGTAGTTTCGTCAGCACGATGGTACCCATTTCTCTACACCCTTGCCAGTACTGTTGCTCACCTTTTTATTGAGAGGTAAGAAAGGGTCATTGCTCATTTTTAGTGTGCATAGCTCTCACTTTGAGTTAGGTTGAGTATCTGCTCTATCAGCCTTGCTGTTCGCATTCCTTGATCATTTTCTATGAGGTTCTTAATCCTTCTTTCTCTTTGCTATGTTCTTTTTGTTGGAAAGATCATCCATGTAGCTGTGATGTACTGCAGATATTTGATGTTTTATGCCTTACCATATTGTGTTTTAGGAAAATGAAAATTGGTCTCATAGCTGACACACTAATGCCATGGATAATAGGCCTCACATCTGGTCAGCTACTATTAAATCAGTTAAGCCTATTATTCCATCTATCAGAAACAGATTTTTAAAGAGTGTTCAGTAAGAGTTCCTTCACTATGATTTTGTGTTTTATTTTTTTGCCTGATCCTTTACGGTTTCTCTGCCTTCCCTCCCCTCTGTACCTCTGAGTTTGAGCTTGGAGCAGCCAGTGTGCACCATTGTGGCCAACATGGTGTTACCTGAAAGCTCCCTCCCCTGAGGACATGGTTCATTTTATTAGCCATTTTGCCACCCATGGCACATTTTGGCTGCTTCATCTCTCCTTTATTCTTGTCTGTGCTATCTGACTTAACCCTATCTTCAACTCTTCTGCTCAGATCCTGTCGCTTCAACCCTCCGTCCATAAACTACCTGATGCCATTGTCAGCCCAGTGCCTCTATCTGACCTATCCTTCCAGGAGCAGTTCTTCCCATGAACTACTGTCCATTTTCCACCATCCTCCCAAACTGGCATGCTTCCCTGGAACCTACACAATAGTTAGAATAAAGATTCATAGGGTCTATTTTACTTGGAAGGAGTGTGTATGACTTTCTATCTATTAGATCAGGATCTTTGGGAGGATAGGAAAGTGTTCCTGCAATCCTCATAGCATTTTGCACACGATCTCTATGGGCTAGAATTGAAATGACATTCACTGCTGGAAAATTTAATTATAAGTTGTACAAGGCTCCTGAGATGGTTAGCAAGTTGCCTTACGTAAATAAGAGTTGATTAATATAGGAGATTTTTTTTAACATTACAGTTCATGGGAACATTAGTGTACACCCCTTCTTGTGTGTGTGCACATGCATGTGTGACAGGAAAACAGTATTGAGGAGGGTAAGACTATATTGGTTAGAGGTGAAGACCACTAAGCGGGGGACATTTTTAAATCTGTGCCTTTGGCAAAAGCAACACTATTCTTTCCTATTACAGGCTACCTCATTTTCATGCCTGATATTTTTGATTTGGAGTAGAAGTTATCCAGGAAGGGCTGGGGAGATAGCTCAGTAGAATAAGCTCTTGCCTGGCAAGTGCAAGGTCCTGAGTTCAATCCCCAGTACCACAAAAAGAAAAAAAAAAAAAAAAAAAAAAAAAAAAAAAAAAAAAAAAAAAAAAAAAAAAAAAAAAAAAAAAAAAAAAAAAAAAAAAAAAAAAAAAAAAAAAAAAACAAGAAAAAAATCCTTAAAAACCTCTCCACAAAAGCTGGAGAGGAAGAATTTATCCATAAATACTTTTCTATTTAATCTATACTCTCTGCCTATGTTATCACCCTAATAGGTTAACCGTATTCTATATTCAGTATGGCTTTGATGTTATCAAAGCAGTTTAATGTGTGTTTAAGTTGTCTCTTATTGATTTTAACTTCTTTGTGGGTTCTCCTTCTGAGATAATATTTCCTAATTTAATTTTATGTTCTTTGCATAAAGTAGCTCACAATATTTAATAGTAAAAGTATTCTTCAGGATATCTTGTCTGAGCCAGATTTCAGGGATCTTTTCCCATGATATTCCCCATCAGCCACTCCTTCATGCCTGAAACGAAGACTACATTTTCCCAGCCTTCTGGGAAATGTGGCCATTTGACTACATTCTGATATGAGTAAAAGTGTCACATATGACTTCTAGAAACAGCCTTTAAAGTCAAAAGGTGCAACTTTGGGGATGTTTTCTCCTTGAGCGAGGTGCCGACATGAGGGATGAAGACTGAGCACCTTACCTCAGATCATGAGACAGAAGCCCTGAGCTAGCAATGCCAGTAGAACAAGGTAAAAAGCGCCCAAGTAGATGATGATTTTTCTCTTGCACTTTCTGAACATCCTCCTTCAATCTTTCATTGCATGGAATAGAAAGACCTTAGTTTTTTCAGGTGTTTGTTATTTAGTGTTTTATTATTCACAAATTAATCTAATCCTAATTAAATACAGTCATATAAAAAAGCAAAGTTTGGAGAATTACGGAGAACTCTCAAAAAAAGACCTGCCTTCATGCTTTGTCTGAACAAATAATAATTAAAAGAGAGGAAAAAGAGTCAAAGTTGTATGCTAAGAGGCATGTTCCCCTCTCCTTGGTCAAGTAGAGAATGTCAACAGGTAGGTGCTTGCTGGTGGTCTCACAGTCATCCCTGAAAAGCCTCCTGAAGCCGCTGGCCACAGCAGAGCTGAATGATATGAGATAGGCAGGAAGCACTGTCTAGCAACAGCATGGGAAAGAGGAAGAGCAGGACGGCGTGAAAGAAGCTGGAATGTGATGAGCACCGGCTGCATTGCTCAGCTTTGCCACTCGTTGCTGGAAAAGATCCGTGACATCCACAACTCAGAGGAAAGGACGACTTGGCTGGCTAGATCCCATCAGAAACAGCATGGTGGGAGGGCAAGGCAGAGCCAAGATGGAGCTGGGAATCAGAGCACAGGGGAAGAGGGCCATTGAGAGACGTAGCCTCCTAAGGCGGGACCCCAGTGAGCCACCTCCAACTAGACCTTCTAATAGCACACCCACTCCTGGACATCACTGGGTTCATCCACCGAGGAATTCAAAGCTCCTCTAAGCCAGCCACTTCTCCAAGAGTCTCTTACTTTAGTCAGGTTGACAAGTAAGCCTAACTGTCACACTGGCACTTTACGGGGCACATCAGATTTGATGGCATGGAATTTTCATTTCTCAACCATGGAATTAATTTTTTGTTTCTGATGATAGGCATATTAAAGTTGCTTTGCAGTAACAATATCTTTTTGTTTAAGCTATTTTCAGTCTGCTGTTATTCTATAAAGTGAACTATGAGAGGAAGTTCTTACCAAGAATACAGTAACCTAAGTGCTACAAACTGGCAGAAAGACCGAGGGCCAAATAGGAAAGAGATTTGCCCCAAACTGTCCTAACAGAGCAGGGCTTGGAACTCTGTTCCCTTGAGGCTGTGAGTCCAGGTCTATCTCCCAGGCACTTTGTTTTATTTTCCAGTTGAAGCTACTTTTAATCAGGAAAACTGGCTGAAGAGAAACGGAATATTCATCTGCATCATAAGCTCCTGGTAACCAAATGCTAAACTTTCACCTGCTACTCATAACACATAGGTGAAGCTCTCAACATTCTTACAATACAAGCTAGGTCTGGTGGCACGAGCCTGTAATCCAACACTCGAGGAGTCTGAGACAAGAGAATCGCAAGTCGGAAGCCAGCCTGAGCAATTTAGTGAGATGCTACCTCGAAACAAAAAGTACAAGGGCCAAGGATGTAGCTCTGTGTGTTCAATCCATAGTACTGCCCCTACTCCCAATCTGCAACAAAAATCTTTGAAGTTGTATATTTCTGGTTTTACCTGAGATAATTGTAGTGCAGAATTTGTGGCGCAAGACAGGCAATGCCTATGCAAGTCAACGCTCATGTTTGTCCTTTGGGGTTTAAAATCTCCAGGTACCAAGAGTAGACAGGTGGACCAACTAGAGTGACAGTGATGAAGTTTTAGTTTGGATCATGGCATATAAAACCACGGAGAACATTTTCCTTGGTGCTAATGACAATTGTCTGAACAACAATATCACAAGTTCAGAAAGAAGTTCAATAGACTCTGAGCAGCCTGAAGCCTGGGTAAGGACTCCAGAACAAGTGCTGGTGGCTGTGGCATTGGCTCCAGAGGAAGAGCATTTGGAAGCAAAATAGATCCTTTCTGCAGGTGATGCTATCATTGCCTTTGGATGCTAATGTTCCTGGAAGATCCTTGAATGCCCAGGGACTTTCAAACCCTGCTGCTCATCATCTTCAGTCCTCTTTGGACCACTTCAGCACTGGGATTGCCACATAACTGCTAGCCCTCTGTGATTCAATAATCCTGCCAGACTGGGGCCCGGGAGATAGCTCAGTTGAATAAGCGCTTGCCCCCAAGCACAGTGTCCTGCATTCATCCCCAGTACCATGCAAATAATAGCAATAATAATAATAATAATAATAATAATAATAATAATAATAGTAATCCTGCCAGACTGAGTCAGAGGACCAAGGACCTGGATGTACTGGAGCACATGTACCCAAGAGTATGTGTACCCTTCTGATGCCACTCCTGCGTAGGTCTACGTTCTGGTGTCAAACATTGACAAAGTGAGGACTTTCTACTTGAAACCATTGCTAAACAGAGCAAGGCCTAGGCTTTATGGTACTACTTATGGAAGCCCATTCGTGATGCAACATGGAAGGCTCACAGCACAACTTGATTCATGGGATGTGTTCACAAAATCTCATCTGAACTTCCATAGCCATCAAATATTCCCGATACCTTTCCCATTACTTCTGTTATTCGCTGCAATCGAATGTCTCATTGCTTGGATTGTGATGTATGATACTAAACTGTGAAGACACAAAAAGTGAAAAAAAAAAGTGTAATGTGCCATTTCTTTCCACTGACTCTCGCAGTGTGCCCCATTCTCATTGTAAATTTCTCACAACTGCATTTGTATAAAGGCACAAAACGCAAGTTGAAGGGTAACTGTGTGTGCTCACCTGGGGAGAGGTGACTTTGTTCTCTTCCTGACTTGCTTCATGAAAAATCACCTATTTTGAAATCTCAAATTTTTAACATTGAACATAATCTTAGCTCAGTATATAAATAATACAATGCTCTCATTTACAAATGAGAAAAATGGCCATCTCGGGAAGAGAAAGATGGTGCCCAAGGCCACAAAGCTCACTGAGGTTTAAGAAGTATCTCTCCTCAATTCCTTTATATCTTTGCGGAGCAGATTAAAAGAAATATTTTTCCTGCTCTTCTACTTTTGCAGTCTCATTTCCCGACGAGTTTCTGTGTTTGGGGTCACAAGGACTACTACATACAATTTATTCAATATCTTGTGGGCCTTTTTTAACTGCAAAGGGACAGAACGGATCATAACTATCCGCTCTTTCTCGCCTTGGTTGTCAGCTTTTTCTGCATGGGTCAAGCTGGCTGTTCCTTGCACTGAGGTGTGTGTGTAAATGTCATGTGTTAACAGCTAATTAGTAGCATCGCGGTTAAGACGTAGGCCTTGCTGATGCAATGGAGCTCTTGTGTCAGCTGTGCTGAGAGAACCTGCTGCTCCCACGGGGCAGAAGGCCCAGTGCCGCAGGCGGCATCGGTCCAGGCTGGGGAGAAGGCTTCTCAGTACAGCTGACTCCTCCTTCTAGGCCTGCTGAGCTGCGGCCTCGATCTGAGCACAGTGTGCGTGGCTGAGGGTCCCTCGCAGCTCCGTGCCAGCTCCAACCTCCAAACCGATGCCCACATGGGGCCACCTGCTGGGACCTAAGGGAGCAACAAATACTTGCAAAAAAAAAAAAAAAAAAGCCATAATGCTAAACAAAAGAGACAAGCTGGCAGCTGCCATGTGAGCTCTGACTTAGCCTCCACCCACCACACTGACCTTCCTGCATAGTCAAAGCTGCCACTGGCAAACTTTCCTGCCTGGGAAGAAATTACTAGGAAAAACAACATGGTTGGTGAAATAGCATGATTGGCGTACAACTAAGATTGTGTTCAATGTTAAATAGCATGATTGTACTCACAATTAAAACCCCCACCTGCTGTACACAGTTCATCCGACCTGCTACTGACATCACTGTAACTGCTATGTAAAATACATAAGCTCTATTTGATGCTTTCCAGGAAAGTTAATATTTTTCCTTCATTGAAATTGATTAGGATGTGGTACTTTTCACTGTCCATTAGGACATTCCAAATGAGACCGGTGTTTGCTTTCCTAGCTTCAAGTCAGGAAAAAAAACCTAATGAATTCACGAAGCCGGCTCAGTTTTTAGCCCCGGCTTTGTAAGCACAGGCCTGCGCTTAGACATAAAGAGGGTTAGCGCTCGAGTCTGCATGATTCTCGGGATGCATTTTAGGCACCATGTAATTCACACGAGTGCCCCTATTGAGCACCTGCCCTGGACCAGGCAGCGTAAGCAGCTTTTACATTGCGATTTTGAGATTGCCACTTGGTAACTGCTAACTTTGCTTCATTCTTTCCCTTCACAGGGAATATAAAAATATCTAAACTCCTATCACCTATGTTTAATGAAAACTAATGGAGACGGATTGTCATGCAAAATACATGGAATATAATTGGTTCTGCAATAACTTAGTGCTCAGAAAAGCAAGCCCATCGGGACTTTCGGCTAAATATAGGAGATTTTTAAAAATGATCATAAGTCCGGCTAGCATGTCAGTAAGAAAAAAAAAAAGCACACACCAATAAGGACCGTAAGCATGAAAAAGGAAATGGCAACGTTTGGAAGCTGAATAGCAGGTGGATGGGGAGTGACTGGCTCACCAGACAGAAGCAGGGTGGCTTTCGGCTTTCGGCTAGGAGGAGGCTAAGGTGGAACTTTCTTCGGTCGTCCCGAATCCGGGTTCATCCGACGCCAGCGGCCTCCAGCATGCCGCCCAAGTTCGACCCCAACGAGATCAAAGTCGTGTACCTGAGGCACACCGGTGGTGAAGTCGGCGCCACGTTTGCCCTGGCTCCCAAGATCGGTCCCTTGGGTCTGTCTCAAAAAAAAGTGGGAAATGACATCGCCAAGGCAACTGGTGACTGGAAGGGTCTGCGGATTACAGTGAAACTGACCATTCAGAACAGACAGGCTCAGATTGAGGGGGTGCCTTCTGCCTCTGCCCTGATCATCAAAGCCCTCAAGGAGCCGCCAAGAGACAGAAAGAAGCAGAAAAACATTAAACACAGCAGAAATATCACGTTTGATGAGATTGTCAACATTGCCCGACAGATGCGGCACCAGTCTTTAGCCAGAGAACTTTCTGGAACCATTAAAGAGGTCCTGGGGACCGCCCAGTCTGTGGGCTGCAATGTGGACAGCCGGCACCCTCATGACATCATAGATGACATCAACAGTGGTGTTGTGGAGTGCCCAGCTAGCTAAGGAGCATAAGAAGATACCATCAATAAAAAGATGATCTGACAAAAAAAAAAAAAGAAGAAGCAGGGTGTACAGGAAGACGCCAAAAGAACTTAGGCCAAAAATCCCACTGAACGGAGCCACAGAGGCACCAACTGTCCCCTCAGGGCTGTGGACAGGACTGAAAAGAGAGACAGCGCATGGATGCTATTGGAGCAGCTTGGCTTTCCCATTCCCTTTGTGTCTGGTTCTTCCTGCCACTGTCCTTTCCCTGCCTGGTACAAGCTTGGAGCTTTATTCTCGAGGGGTTGATTGAGGTCTGGTTGGGGAGCAAGAGGTCTGGGGCCTTGGAATCATGCGGGAACCAGGGAAAGCAAGGAGCATCTGCAAACCACAGAGTGGCTTTGCCAAAGCCAGGTGCCTCTGGCTCCCAGGGTGTGGCACCTGCACTGGTGGGAGAAGAAGCTATCCACCTGGGCACACCAAAGCTCCTGAGAGGAAGTGGGAGGCAGAGTCCCCTGCCTGTCCCAGGCACAGAGAGCCATAGGTATATGGTTATACGGCAGAAGGGAGTAAAAGGCTGTGAGTTGTAACTCAGCTGTTTTGTACAAAAGGAGGCTGTCTAGATGCGCTTACCATGGCCCCTGAAAAGGAAGAGAGTGATACAAGAGGTCAGGGTCATGGAATGTGAGGCCAGCTTGGCCCCTGTTGCTGGCTTTGAAGATGGAGGGTGTTAGGTGGCAAAAATATTAGTGGCTTCTAGAAGTGAGGATAGGGAAGGAAACGGATTATCCGCAGAAGGCTTTGGGAGGGTATGCAGCCCAGCCAATTTGCTAATTTTAGCCTGGTGAGATTGTATTAGGTTTGACCTTGAAACTGTAGGATAATAAGGTGGTATTGTTTTAAGCCACCCGGTTTGTAGAAATGTGTTACTGCTGCAAAGGAAATCCTGGCAAGGACCCCAAATGCTGGGTTCCTCTACAGCCTGCTCAGATTTACCTCAGTTGCACATCTCGTCACATCCTCTGGCATACCACTAACTTTTTATAACTTACCTGAAAAATGAAAGCCCGAGAAGCAATAGATATTTGATGAAAATTTCTTAACACAAAAGATAAAGTCTTATCTGGGGATAGTGGTCCATGTCTGCAGACATGGAGGCTAAGCAGATTGTATGTTTGAGTCTAATCTGAGCAACTTAGCACTTTAGGAGACCCTGTCTGAAAACTTTGAAAGGGCTGGGGATGTAGCTTAGCAAAGTAGGCCCCTGGGCTTAAACCCCAGAACTATATGAACAAATGTCCAAAATTAATAAACATAACAGAAAAAGAAGCCATGCAAGGGACAGAAAAAAAAGAGAGAAAAGAGAAACATTCAGATCAACAAAATATATTGTATTCTTGAGATAATGACAATGTTTTTAAAAAGAAAGATACCGAAGACTGAAAGTGCTCTTGTAATTTAAATTTTTTAAATAAATATTAACAGTCAGAGAAATGAACTTTATCATCTCCAGAAAGTAAGACAATTTTAAGAAAGTGACAGTATCAACAAAGGATGCTCAAATGAAGTCTCAGAATGAAGTAGAAAAGTTACCAAACTGAGTTAATATGTCTTACAACATAAACAAATAAAAGACTCATAATAGCACATATCAGTGTCCTGAGAGTGTCTATGATTATATGTAATTATATACAAAGGACCAAGCCTAAGAATAGCTTAATTGATCTCCAAAGTAATATTAGAAGGAATTAGAGCAATCCCATAACAATTTTGAGGAAAATAAATTATCATTAGAGTCCTTTGCAGGCCACAAATGTCCTCAGAAAGAAGTGTCAACCTCCATCTATGTACCTGTTCTCAGGCATCGTAGGAGGTGCCCTCCTTCAAAATGTAGAAGACAGAACGTGCTAAGAGCCAGGAAACAGAGAAAGCAGTAGGGAACCTCAGAGTAAGCACTATGTGGCAAGCCCAGGAGCGAGCAGCCCAAACTGGGACCGGAGACTCCAGAGGAGTGAATCCAGGAGTGGGAGAAGGACACTGATGAAGTCATTAGTTGTATTTTTTCTCAGGAAAGGCATACTTACTACAAAGAGCACAGCTGACTTAGCATGTACCAGAAGTAAGCAAATAACTCAGATCAATTATTTACTCTGAAAATCATAGCAGAAATCCTCATGTAAGAAAAGTTATACTTCTGGTTCACCACAAGGCCTTGTTGCAAATAAACATGCATTGCCATAACAGAAGAAATGCTGAATACTGTTTCTATTAGAATCGGTGCTATGTAGTGGGTTACAGCTAACAAAGGGGAGGAGAGGAGGTGCAGATGTGTGTGGGTACGGTTGGCCTCCGCAACCTCTGTCTCTGCTGCCTCTACAACCATAGATTCAATCTACTTTGGGTTTTTTGTTTGGTTGGTTTGGGGTGTGTGTGTGTGTGTGTGTGTGTGGCCAGCTAAGCCTGCCCTGCGGCAGGGCTGGCAAGGTAGGTAGTACTGAGGATCAGACCATTGGACCAAAGTCCCTGCACTTGCTTAAGCTTGCTTAAGCAGGTGCTTTAGACTGCTGAGCTATCTCACTGGTCTTAGTCTACCGTGGACCAAAAGTATTCTTTTTAGTTTGCTTCTGTAGTCAACATAGATAGCTCTTTTTCTTGACATTTTCCCCTAAATAATATAACAATTTACATAACATCTGCAGTGTATTAGGCATTATAAAAGATCTAGAGATGGTTTAAAGTACAAACAGAGATGAACATAGGTGTCATGATTACTTCTTCATTGTTGGGACAATACTGACAATCCCTGACAGCCACAGGTTAAAAGAAGAAAGGTTTATTGTAGCTCACAGTGGAGGACTGTAGAGGCTTCAGTCCACAGTCAGCTGGATCCAAAGCAGAGTGCCCAGCAGAGGGTTAGGGCAGAGGAGAAGCAGTCCATGGCAGGGTGGGCACAAAAATGCAGGGGCAGCAGCGAGCCCTGCTTTTCTCTTTTTACTCCATTCAGGCTACAAGCTCATTGGCTGTTGCCATCCATACCTAGGGTAGGAGCTCCATGTTCAGTAAGTTCATTCAGCCACACACTCATGATCCAATATCACACATCGGTGATCCACTCACTTTCAAAAGCCCAACCTATGAGCACATAAGCCTTTGAAAGGCATCATAGTTAAACACCAAAACAATGGGTTGTATGCAAGTACTTCATATTATGTAAAGGACTTGATCAGGCACAGGTTTTGGCATACAAGAATGTCCTGGATCCTCGCTCCCACACAGATGTCAAGGGATGAGTGTATGTCATTTACATTATTTGATGGATCAGAAAAAGGCCACAGTTCTTCATTCTGTATTCTTGCCCTGAGACATAATAGTAGCTCCTATCAAGGGTTGAATTACATTTCTCCTCCCTGCCAGTAGACTTGACCTTGTTACAGAATGCTGGAAAGGATCACTTAGGGGTCAGTTCTGAGTCTGGCTCCTTAGAAGCCACTCACACTTGTGGTTGTCTTATATCCCTCTGTCCTCCACATGGGTGAGCCTAGCCCAGCCTGTGAGAGGATGAAAGAACGTGAGGCCTGCAAGAGCCATTCCAGCAGCCCACCCAGTAACTCCCACAACTGGGTGAGTGAGCTCAGCTCAGACCAGAACAAATCTCCTGCTTAGCCAAGTTGCATTGCTGATCCACAGAATTATTAGCAAATAAATGATTGCCTTAAACCAGTAAGTTTTTGGATGTATCATTATGGAAAACACTAATTGATGCTTTATACCCTTGTGTGTGTGTGTGTGTGTGTGTGTGTGTGTGTGTGTTAAAGAAAGTATTAACAAAAATCTAAGATTTAATGTTCCACAGTGAATACCCATAAATCTATCTAAACCTGAAAAATTATGTAATGCCATAGAAGACTCTTATTGAGACCCATAGAGACAGAAATGGTGAACAGATTTTAAACTGGATAATCCAGAGCATAAGTCCAGGGCCAGGACAGATAGAGGAGAGGATTGTATTCTCACTGTAGATCTTGATTGAGTTTCTTTCATGAGATCCACATTTCATTATCATAAAATAGCAAATTAAGTGGAACCAAAAAGAAAAATAAGCTTCCAAGTGACTGGTGGTCAGCTGGCGCACACAGCATGTGCCACTGTCAGTAGAGTCATGTGGTTGACACATGGCCCGGAAGCCAGAGGAATTTCCAACTGGGACATTGCCACAATGCACCCAAATCCCCCTCTGCCCAGCGTGCAGCCTTCATGCTTGGAAGTCTGCGGTCAGCATAGTGGGGGAATTGGAAAAAAAGGCATGGAAAAAATGGGATGAAGAGTCCCGGGCACTGCAGGTGTTCTTTGAGTTGGAAGACTCCACGCTAAAAGAGGCCAACAAGGACCACAGACCTCAAAAGTAATGGAGGGCTGGCTGCACTCACAGTCAGGATATGGAAAAATCAGTGACTAAAAGTGATTTTCTGAGTTGGCATAGGTAAAAAGAAAAAAAAAAAATGGAGCAAAACATGAGATGAAGTGTGGTAAGCAACACAGACGGTACACAACGTGACTGTCACAAGGGTGGCGTGCTTCTCCACTACATACACTTTTCTCTTGAAGTAGGCACTTCCTAGTGTGTGTGTTCTTAAGTCTTCTTTCCTGTGTTAGGTTGGGAGGAAGTAGGTAGTGTGGCATCATTTTAGAAGTGCAAAAGGGGAAAGCAAGACGCTAAATATCAAGCAAGCAGCCTGGGCAGGCGAGGGCACGCTGCAGTCAGGAGAAGCCTCCGGTTGCCACGACCCAACTTTCCCCTGCATGCACAGAGTGGCTCTCTGCAGAGGGACCCTGCTGTCTGCGTGTCTCAGGGATCCAGGCTTCCTGGAGCTGCCAGCATCACTGTCTTTGAGAGCCGATCCCCAGCAGCGTGCACCACTTTGGCTCACAGTTCATGAGCCAAGCCCCTCGCAGAGCCTTGCATAAATTCAAAAGGATGAGAAAATGCAATCCTGCCAAGTTCGCAGAAGAAGAATTGCAGTGTGAGAGAACTGTTCCAACTCAACTGAGTGTTCTCTCATCAGAGAGAATATAAATTAATTTGTTTTCATCCAGCGTATACTTTTTCTTAGATATATTTTACTCCAGAAAAGCATTATGCTTTAAAGTTTGCAGGCAGATGAGGAATCTGGCTGGAGGAGCAGGGCCTGGAAGGTTACGCGAGGTTCTAAAGTTATGTAAAGCTCTGTGGCTTCTTTTTATCTCTCTGTGGCTGGGGGAGGCAGCAGAGTGCTTGCGGGCCAGGCCTGGTCTTCCTTACGTGGTTTCTCTAACAAGATGCTATTCTTTCACTGATCACTAACCAGCTTATTTTTGCTTTGCAAGTAGAATCTTATTTGAGCCTGAGGTTTTAAGATTGTGAATTTAAGGAGACATTACTTAATGCCTCTTTAGAAATAACATCAGGTGCCCTGAAAATAAAAATGCAAATGCATGAACAGGCAAGCTTTCTGTATCTAAATCCTCAGTGTCAGTGGAGCTTTGAGAAGACGTAGTGAAGAGGAACAGGGCCTGTGTCCCCGGAAGCATGGCGCTTCTCCTGCTCCTAAAAGCAAAAGCAGAAAGGAAGCAGTTTTCACTGAGGAACTGTCATGGATCCATGACAGAGTAGGCCTGGCCACAATCACTCATCTGTTCTTAGTTTCTATTGGTCCTCCAAAACAGAGATTGGTCTCCAGAAAGAAATCCAGCTGTTTGTTTGGTCAACATTCCATTGGTCATTGGATTCAATGAGAATTCATTAAAATGATCCTGGGGAAATTTGTCCTCTGCTTTAAGAGCGGCCATTGCTCTAAGAACACTTAACTAGCTGTTGGAGTAACCAGTATTTGGCAAAGTTCTAAAAGGGATAGATAAACAGCTGAAGTAAAAGTATTACCTAGCACTTTATAAGTTTACAGTAAAGGTTTCAAAGTCCCCTACTCATTATCAAAGTATTTTCTCCAATATACATAAATTATAAGTAGACCTAAAAGGGAATGTGGAAAGGTTAGAGATCCTTTCTTAGGCTAAGTGGTTTTGATCCCTTAATGCGGTGCTTTAGAAATAGCTTCTGGTTTCACTCAGAAGTCAGTTCTTTCCTCTGTCTTAGGTTCAGCCTCCTGAGGGAGACTTGCTGGGAACACTAAGTCAGGACATGGATTTTATGTGTGTTCTCCTGGGTATGCAAAATTCTGATGTCTCATCTGACCCAGAGGCGGGGTACGTCCCTCATCTAAGACAACTTCTCTGTCTTTGGTGTTGGCAAATGTTTACTTTCTCTTCAACTGAGTAGTTAAATAGGATGAAAAGGTTGGGGCAGTATAGAGTTCTCTTCTCTCTAACCTTACATGCCTCCACAAGAGGAAAGTATGTGTCAGGAAAAGGCCTAGGAATAAGGACAGTAAAAGGAAGTTTCATTTCTCATACTTGGGGCGAGCTATAGAGACAGGGTGGAACTGCGTCGTCATTCTCAGCCTAGAATGGCAACAATGGAGAGTCCAAGAGCTAAGATTGGCTTTCGCACCAGCAGAGGTTCAGAATAGAAAAGAAACTTGAGCAAAATAGGCCTGAAACCTCCTCTAGAATGTAGAGGAGTGTCACAGGCGGTCTGTCTCAGTGAAAATTGTCCTCCAAGTCCTGAGACTGGTGACTAACCTAGTGTCTTTTAACTGGGGGCAGGAGTACTGTGGCTTATTAATAGGTATGTATATTTTCTAAGAATGAGAAGACTAGGGGTTCAATTCCCAGTCCAGCCATGTCAGCCCTGCCCCGGGGCACACTGAGAAAGCAATTGAGACTGGACGTGGTGGTACATACCTGTAATCCCAGCTTCTGGGAGGCTGTGAGCAGGTGGATCACTATGAGCTCAACCCCTGAGCACCCTGTAGACCTTGCCCTAAAATGAACATAAAAAGAAAGAAAGAAAGAAGAAAGAGAGATATTTAAGTATTAACTATTCCTTTTGATAAGCCAATAGAAATTATTTTTTTACTTTTAAATTTATTTTTATTACTACTATTTTTTATAATAGTTAATACATTGTTATTTTCTGCACTCATGTGTGGCCTGCCTACTGTCCTGAGCCAAAACGGGGTATAGAGGGCTGTATTAATTATGATGCTACTTAGCATAAGAATCATACTATAGGGCCAGTGAGATAGCTCAGCAGTCTAAAGCGCCTGCTTAGGCAAGCTTAGGCAACCGCAGGGACCGTGATTCGATCCCAGGCACCACATGCTGCATCAGCCCTACCTCCGGGGCAAGCTGAGCCAGCCATAATATAAATAAATTTTTTTTTAAAAGAATCATACTATAATAGCCGGGCATGGTGGCTCACGCCTGTAATCCCAGCACTTGGGAGGCTGAGGCAGGAGGATTGGTGCGAGTTCGAGACCACCCTGGGCTACAAAAGTGAGCGCAGGGCCAGCCTCAACTGCATAGAGAGACCCTGTCTCAAAAAGACAAAAAGAAAAAAAAAAAAAAAAAAAAAAAAAAAAAAAAAAAAAAAAAAAAAAAAAAAAAGAATCATACTATAAAAAGAGGAAAAATGTGCAGAATTGCCTTATGTTCAAACTTTCTTCACATTAAAAGGTAATTCTTATTTATGCTCAAAGTAGAATTATAATCCATATGAAACTACATATGTTCATATGAATCTTTCCCTCAGTGACTTAAGTTAGATCTAGGAAAATTTTCAGATGATCCTGATAAGTATACTGATGTCCTTAGAGGACTTACTCTGACCTATGATCTAGACTGGAATGAGATAATGTTACTCTTGCATGGGACATTGACTTCTAATGAGAGATAAGCAGCTTTACAAGTTGCTACCACATTTGGGGCTGAATCATACTGTTCATTGTAAAGTGCCATAAGGTAGGCAACCAGGGGAACAACCGGTTCCAGCTGGAGTCCATGCAGTCCCCATTAAGGACCTCAACTTGCCTATCAGTCAGATAGGAGATTGAAATAAGAAGCATCTTCAGACGTGTATTCTCGAAGGTCTAAGAAGGCTAAGTGCTAAGACTTTCAATTATTTTAAATTATCTTGTATTTAGCAATAAAAGAATAAGCACCACCCCTCTGCCTTCTTAGACCATTTCTGAGAGGCACTAGTGAAACACATCAGTAACCGAGAAGAGGCTGCCTTAAAAAAGTACAGACTCAGCTGGGCCCAGTGGTGCATGCCTGTAACCCCAGCACTCAGAAGGCTGAGGCAGGAGAATCGTTGTGAATTTGAGACCAGCATACACTACAAAGTGCAAAGTGAACTCAAGGCCAGCCTGAACTTCACACACACACACACACACACACACACACACACACACACACACACACACACACACACACAGGCCCTAAGTCAGAATTTCAGGCTCCAAGAAGAGTTTGATGGCTACCAACCTCACCTGCTACCACTGTCAAAGGACAGGCCACCTTAAGAGGGACTGCCTTAAGAGGCTCCCCGCACTGAGCCCTGACTGAAAAGGTGGCTACTGGAAGGAAGACTGCACTCTGAGGTGGGGAGGCCCCAGAGCTCAGACACATCTTCCCGGCTGGTCTAGCAAGATTCAAGGGCACCTGAGCCTCTCTGTCTCTTCTCCCTGGATTGTCATCTCTGCCTGTCACCTCCACAGAGGATCCCTGAGTAATCATGACTAGAAGAAAAAAAAACAGGTTGCCAGCTGATCAAAATGATGCTTAGACTTGTTTTACAAGTAAAATACATTATCATCTGTGTACAGTAACCTGAGTGTTTAATTGGTCAAAACTAATGTGTTAATTATTATAATTTATTTCCCATAAGACATCAAAACTTGGGACATAATTATACTAAAACTGGAGGGATTTGAAACAAAATATTAGATGCCATCAATAGAGGCTTCTAAGAGCCAATAGGTTAGAGTTTGTATCCTTAAGAGCAATTTCTACCCTTACCAGAAGCTTGATTTCACTAGTACCAAAGAAAAAAAAGGAGTTCAATGCTCACTAGTTTAGTAGATACCTTCACAAACTGGATCGAAGCCTTTCCTTGCAGAACAGAAAAGGCACAGAGGTGGCACAGGTTTTAGTTTCAAAAACCATCCCCAGGTTTAGATTTCCTGAGAGCTCATAGGGTGATAATGGGCCTTCTTTTAAAGCTACAGACACGCTCGCTGCATTTCTCTCAGGTACTGAGAATTCTGTCACCTGCATTGTGCATGGAGGAGGCTGCAATCATCAGGAAACACAGGCAAAAAATGAATGAGATCCTAAAGAGATACCTTCACAAAATGGCTGAGGAACCCCGCCTATAGTGACCCCATGTACTACCTTTAGCTATCACTAAAAGAAGAAATATATCTCATATTCCAGGCTCAGCCCATTTGAGAGGCTTCAGAAAGACTCTTTTCTCACTAACAATTTTGCCTTCCATAGAGACACAGATGCCTTACTAAAGGATGTCACCTCACTTGCTGGCTAAATTCCAACAAACTCTTCAACAGCTGACAGAAGCTCAGCTTAACAAACAATAACATCCCATATTCCACCCCACAGATTTGATACTGATAATCCCTGTCCTCATTATCCCTTTCCCCAGGAGCAGCTTGGGAAGGACCATGCACTGTGATCCTGTCAACTGCTTCAGCTATCAAGGTAGAAGGCCTGGACTGCTCAATACAGCACACTCAGGACAGTTACCTCAAGCTCACGGAAGCATAGACTGTCACAGAGTACGAGCAGCCGTCCTTGGAATACTCCCGTGAACCCATAGAAGACTTAAGATTCTTCTTCTTTAGGAAATAAAAGTCTTCAGATAACTCATCTATGATACTTCCTCTTAGCCCTTTTACTAATCATTGTACTACTTAAGAGATAATTCAGTTCCATTCCAAAGTGAGCACAAGAATATGCAGAGTTGTAGTAATCAACATCTTGCTGAATGTATGGCCTGCTCCCTTTGTCTGGTACATCTGAACTTCCTTGGTGAACATGCTTACTCCAAGAAGACGATTTGAATAAACTACAGGACCATGTTGATGAGTTATGAGAGTTCAATGGTTCATAGTTCAGGCCGCCATTACAAGGTAGCTGAATAGCCTACAAATAATGTTCTTAATGACCCTGGACATAGCAGAAGTTTTTCTAACAATGCCACTAAAACCTCCTTAAAAGTTCCAGTAAGACCCCTATTGAATAAAAGTAAGGATCCTTTCCTGAGAGCTAACAATCATAGATATCAAGATGGCTGTTTTTAGATATGGAATAATTGCCTCTGGTTAACTCCTACTGTAGAATATCTTAGTCGAAAGGCTTCCTTGTGTTGGGAAGAGAAAAATCACTCCTATTCTCATTGGCCGAACTCTACTAAATACTTGTGGTGGATATTCCCCACCAACACATACACACAATAGCTTTACAAGCTGAAGATGGGTCTGCACCACATTGGCTAAATCACCCCAGAATTAGGTGGACAGCCCAAGTGGCACTCATTGGTTCTGTGGAACCAGTTTGTGTCCCTGGCTGCCCTCTGGATGGATAGAAAGATGCACATTAGGATTTGCATGATTACAAGGTAAAAGTGACCAAAGTATTGACAAACCTCCAAACTTACCTCTGGCATCGGCAGTATAGAAGCATGGTTCACTGATGTGATCATGTGGCTTCTATCTTTGTCCTTCCCTAGGGTTACAGGATGCCATACAATAAGTTGAAGCCATAACTAACCATACTCAGTGTGCCTTACATGGCACCATGGGTGGTCTCTCTCTCTTGAACAAAAAAGTAAAACTAATGAGGCAAGCTGTCCTCCAAAATCAGACTTCACTAGACATTCTAACAGCAGCACAAGAGAACACTTGTGCAATTATAAAAGCTAAATGTTGGGTGTACATTCCTCATTCATCTACTAATGTCTCAATAGCTGTCAAGATATTAGATGACAAATCAGTGACACGTTGCTTATCCCCTTTATGGAAAAGCTTTTATAGGCTCCTCCTGGGGGAGAACTTTGTGGGCTAAATTCACAATTATCCTGTTGATTTTATCAATTGGGCTATGTATACTTGTTTCTGTGGCCTTTTCTCCTCCAGACTTAAGGCTGTACATCTCCCAAAGCAAAAGCACCTCATACCTATCAAGGACCTAAAGAGATATGCTCTGTGGAGTAGCTGACTGCCAATCCTAACTACAATCCTGTCCAGCTAGAAGTAGCCGAATGATCTTCTATCCTCTCAACGGTAGCTAGGGATACTACTCCAGAGAAGGGAATATTATACATAGCTAAGTTAGGTAGAAATACAGGCAGTCAGACAGTGATGGACCCTTCAGAGGTCCATGCAGAAGGCAATTACAGCTGGAGGTGCATTCACTGAGGGCCAGGCTTCAAGAGTTACTGCCCCACATACTTCCCCTAGTGATTGATATTCTAAGTAGGTACCAATCACCTTGAGCAGGAGGACCAAACCTCCTTAACTGTCCCTCCCAGGAAAGTGCTCATCTGCCCATGTGTCCTTGCTATGTGGTGACTTGCTCCCTAATTTGATCTCCATTTAATCAGCACTACTTAAGTGACTATACTTGACATAATCTTATCAGTTGATGATAGTTTTGTCCCACCTCATACCCACGCTATGCATTTCCATTGGTGATCCACTCCCAATCTGATACCTAAGCAACTATATTTATAATCTTATTGAATTATTGTAGTTCTGTCCCGCCTTAAACCCACCTCACCTTGGGGCTTTGCTCAATAAACACCTTTGAGAAGTGTGGTTGGTTGGCAACCCACTTTCCTGGCCCTCTTCTGTCCCCCCTCAGGCAGCTTGCTTGCTTTCTTTCTCTCTTTTTTTTTTTTTTTTTTTTTTTGAGTCAGGGTCTCACTATGATATTCTGGCTGGCCTTGAACTCACTTGGTAGCTCAAAGAGAGCTTCAACTCACAAGGATCCTCCTGCTCCGTCTCCCAAGTGCTGGGATTACAGGCGTGCACCACCACGCCAAGCTGAGGCAGCTTTCTTTATCTCAATGAATTCTTCCTCCTCTTGAAAGAAAGAAAGAAAGAAAGAAAGAAAGAAAGAAAGAAAGAAAGAAAGAAAAACATAGGAAATAAAAACAAAACAAAAGGGGCCCGGCAGGATGGCTCAATGGTCTAAAGCACCTGCTTGGGAAAGCTTGGGCAGCTTCAGGGACCGCGGTTTGATCGCCAGCACCGCATGCTGCGCCAGCCGGGCCCTCGGGGCGGGCTGAGCCGGCCGTAAAAATGAGTGAATAAACAAATAAAAGTTCTGAAACAAGAAAAAATAATAATAATAAATAAATAATTCTTTTTTAAAAATGAGGAGGCTTATAAGACACTGGACATTTCTAAACAAGTATTAAAAGCAATATAGAAAGATGATTAGTGAATATTTTTATGTCTCTATTTTGAAAAAGGAATCTAGAAGGATTTTCAGTCCAGGCATTATCCTTCATTCGCTGCAGTGTGGGACATGATTGTTGCACGTTTTTGAAAGCTCAAGAGTAGTTCTGAGGATCAACTACATTTGAGGAATATGTAACGACCAGAAAAATCCCCAGGTCCTTTGTTTTCCTGGTGACCTCTTCTCTGAGCTAAGTAAGATCTTGTCCCATGCTGCTGAAATCCTGGACGTAAATGAGATTTCATGAAAAGAACTTTGAGCTGAAAGTCAAGATGGCTGCATTTGATTTGATCTGTGATTGGCAATCTGTCTTTAGCCAAGACATCAATTCTTGCAATCAGTTTTTCTATCTGCAAAATGAATTTTGTAAGCAATGCCTCTTACTTTATGTCTGTTGAAAATGTGATTTGAAATGTATTTAGGCTGCAGCAGATACATTTGTTAAAATTTTTATGATTATTTGCTGGTACATAAAACAAAATATCAGACTCTCTTCTCAATATTTCTCCCCAAACATTTCCCCTGGCAGACTTACCCATGGTAAAAGACCTCTTTTATTGTCCTAATAAGAACACCATAAGTCTCAGTCTGACAGAGACAAAGAGTATGACCACAGAAAGAGATGGGCATAAATACACATAGATTATTTATTTCAGGTAAATGCTCAGATTAACATAAAATTAGTCCTATAAAATCATCTCTTATGGTGTCATAGTATATTTTCAAACACATTGTTTTTAACTGGAATAATATTTCATATTTAACACACAGAAATTTAAAACCTTTTAAGCATTCTTTTGTTAATACTTTCCAAATGATAGAGCCAATTGCAATGAGATTATAGTTAATAACTAAGTATGAAAATATGGCTAGTCAGAATTAATCTGCATATATAAACTTAATTAATGTTTATTTTATTCAGATTGAGCAATTTGCATAAAATTACAAAGGCATTCATTTATAGCATGTTTTTACTTTGTTAAAGCTCTGATATTTTTATAAATATCACAATGGCTCCAGTTATTTTCAGATGATCAGGACGATATAATGATAGCTCAGATGCTGTGGTAAATTTATTTTCATGGATACCTATTATTATATAACCCATAAAGTGTATAGTGTGTTCTCAGAAGTAAAGAAAAACCTTCTGTACTCTAGCAGACCTTGAAAACCAAGAGAGAGAAGGTACATCACCAAACACTGGAGCCTGGTGTTGCGTCTCGGTCTCTTATCTAGTCTAAGGAGAGTCTCACATGTGGAAACCATCTCAGACCCACACTGGCTCCATATGCCTCCTAAAATACCCCCCTCCAAGGCTGTGAAGCAAGCTCTTTATTCTCATCCCCACCCTTTTCCTGCAACGTCTATGAAGTCATAGAACTTGGGGAAATAGTGATGCTTCCTGGCCTAGATTTATCATCATCTGGGAAGCAGAGTGCACTGCCTGGTGCTGCCATGACCACTTTATCTGCCTCGTTCTCCAGAACCCATAAGCCAAGAGATGATTCCAGCCAAGCAAATCACCTCACCCACTGGAAACACAAGGAGGAACGATGGACAGTGAGCCCTGCCCAGAAGTCCTCTGGGGCTGCCTCTTCTGATGCTGTGGCCTCCATGAAGCCCAGTGAATTCACAGCTCTTGAGTTTTTGCATAGCTCCTTGATCTTCCCTGCAATCCTTCAGGGGCAATCTGGGTCTGAAATCACATGGAAACCTCCCTAGGCTCCTCCAGCCCATGCCACTGGACCTGTCTTCTGACCTCAGGATCTCATCTGCAAGGAGTTATTTAGAGCCTAATTATGCGCTCAGCTGTATTGTCCTGGGGATAGCTCATGGTAGTTTCATTTCCCCAATTAAATTATATGGTTTGCAAAGTTAGCTTTTAAAATAGTTTAATTGACCTATCATAGTGGTATACATTTACAGTGTACAGTAAAATATTTAAATATATAGACACAGTATACAGTGATCAGATCATGATAACTGCAATATCCATCACCACAAACATTTATTATTTCTTTGCAATGATAACACTCACAATCCTCTTTTTTCTTTTTTTTTTTTTTTTTTTTTTTTTTTTTTTTTTTTTTTTTTTTTTTTTTTTTTTTTGTCTTTTTGAGACAGGGTCTCACTATGCAGCTCAGGCTGGCCTTGAGCTCACTTTTGTAGCCCAGGCTGGTCTCAAACTCGCACCGATCCTCCTGCCCCAGCCTCCCAAGTGCTGGGATTACAGGCGTGCGCCACCACGCCTGGCACAATCCTCTTTTTAAATATGTGTGCAATTAGTTCTTGTCAGCCATACGTATCTCAGATCCTTACAAGCCACCCTTTTTCCACGTCCTCTCCCATTTTCTTCCCAGCTACTGGTAACTCATACTTTTTTCTCCATTTCAATGAGACCAACTTCTTTGGCTTCCCTATGTAAGTGAGAACCTTCACTACTCACCTCTCTATGCTTGACTTATTCATTTGACATAATGGCTTCCAGTTTCAAACAGTAAGTTTGTGACTGATGTCTATTTGCTAAACTCTTCTTGTTTTCCTTTTTCTCTAGTGCTAAAACTGTGGTAGCTATGCAATCATTCATAGAGTCTTAGGATTGGAATTTTTTGAAGCCAGCAACTAGGCAAGTAAACACTGTTGTGTGAGGCAGGTAACCAACGCCTTGGCCCTTTTCTTCTTCTTTCCCTCCTTCCTTTCTCTATCCTCCCCACTTCTATATTTATACTGAATTGAAATCTCTTCACCTATTTATCCAATCAAAATTCTTGAACACCTACTGGTTCTGGGAAATTAAAGGTCACTGTTATGGTTTGTGTCTAGGTGTCCCCCCAAAGCCTCATGCAGTCACTGGGGCAGGCTCCTAGAGTTGGTGATTAGTTCATGATCCAGTGCTGGGAATATGGGTGTGTTACACCCACCCTGGGGCAGACAGCCTGAATACAATATAAGGAAGAGAGAGAGGCTTGCTAGCTGCCACAGCCATTGCTCCTCCCTTTTTGCTCTTTTCCTGCCTTGGGGCCAGCCAAGTATGGATGGAAACCTCCACAAACTGTGAGCTAAATAAACCTTGCCTTCCCTAATTTTGAGTGCTGGGTATTTTGTCCCAGCAATGAGAGAAAAGTAACCGAGACAATCACTGAGACCTAGCGCAGTCTCTAAGGAAAGACAAACCAATGCCCACAATAGAATCTGGAAAACTTACGGTGGAAGAAGAAAACTTATGGTGGCAAACTGCCAGAACACATGACGACCTCTGCAAGTCTCTGCCTTATAATCTGGTAAGTCCAAAGCTCATCTTCCCTAAGGTTTCACTGGTACTGGTTTAGTCAGTAAGAGCTGCTATAGATTCTTATGAGGGATGTAACTGTGGTTGACTTAAAATCATACAGGAACTTTACAAATTAGACCTCTGTTGTGTCCTATAGTTCACTGCTAATAGCCTCCTCTGAAATTTTGGAACATACTTTTCTAATTCAAAGTTTTTTTGTAAGGATTATGTCCTTGGCCTAGTAGCACATAAAACCTATTATCTCCACCATGTACATAAAGGATAACATACTGTAATATCAATATTATAGACTATAATAAATGATTTTCTCTGAAAGTAGTGGAGTTCCACTGTTGTACAAGGGAATCGTGTATCTTCCTTGCCCCTGCTCATGCCCAGGTGTTGTAAGAATTGAAAAGAATATATATGAAGGATTTGTCTGTGTGCTCTAAACAATTATCAAAACAATAAGTAGAGCTTACTACCACCTTAAGATACTAATTAGATATAACCAGTTATTAAAAGTGATAGTTACTATTTATTCTAGGCTATTCTATTGTCATTTAATTTTTACAGCCCTATGTAGTATTACTACTAATTATGGATCAGAAATGAAGACATAGGGGGCTGGCGGGATCGCTTAGTGGTCTAAAGCGCCTACTTAGGAAAGCTTAGGTGGTGGCAGGGACCGCGGTTCATTCCCCAGTACCACATGCTCTGCCAGCCCCGCCCCCAGGGTGGGCTGAGCCGGCCATAAAAAACAAAACAACAACAACAGCAAAAAAAAAAAAAAACCATAAATAAAGTTTACACATTAAAAAAAAATAAGAAAAGAAAAGAAGACATAGAAAGTCAGAGAAGAACATGCAATAAATGTACAGCCGGGCTAGCCAGATAGCTCAACAGACTAAAGGACCTGCTTAGGCAAATGCAGGGCCTGAGTCTCGATCCCCACTGTGTTGTGCCAACCCCACCCCTGGGGCACACTGAGATAGTGACTGAGACTGGGTCTGGTGACGTGTGCCCGTAATCCCAGGACTTGGGAGGCTGAAAACAAGAGGATCACTAAGAGTCCAATCTGTGTAATGAGATCGTGCAGCCCCTCTACTGAATACACTTTAAAAGGAATGGATAGCAAAATCAACAATCTGAATACATTTTTAAAGGAATGGATAGCAAAATCAACAGTCTGAAATTACAGTTGGCATGCTAGCTTTTACTGCTATTTCTTGGATGGCCAGGAAAATAGAACAGTACCAGTTGGCCCATTCCCTTTCTCTTCTACCCCACTGGCCTGATATTGAACATCCAGGGCTGCTTGTGTAGCTTATAGAAACCTGTTATGGTTTATGTCTAGTTGTCCTCCCAAAGCCTCATGAGTCATGGGGTGGAGACTTCTAGAGTTTGAGATTTGATCCATGATCCACTGGAATTATGTGTTTTAATACTGATGTGATTATGGTCTGAGTACTTCTGGGATTATGGGTGTAGCCTAAGGCAGATAAGCTGAAGTAGAGAGCCTGAATGTAATATAAAGAGAGACAGAGAGGCAGACCCACACCATTGAGCTGTTGCTCCCTGCTGTCCTTGTTGGTTGGTTGCCTCTGTCACAATTGTTGCTGTTCCACCACCATGAACTGGATGCTCCCTGCCCTGTTCCACTCAGCCTTGGGCCAGCTGAATATGGACTGAAGCCTCCAGTAACTGTGAGCTAAATAAACCTTTCCTTCCTTCAGTTTTGGTGTGGGTATTTGTCCCAGCAACAAGTAAAAAGTAACTAAGACAAAACCAAAGTTCTCCCTCTGCTTTCTTGTTCTCACAGCTATCTCCTATATTGTGATCTGTAGAGCAAATGCAGGGCAGGTTGGAGCTTTCTTCTCTCTCCTTTTACCTCTAATTTCAATGAGGCAGAGAGAGAGAGAGAGATCTTTGCTTATAAAAGGTATCTGCAGTGATTCTCAAACAACACCACTATCTGAAGTCAAAATTACTCATCTTTGTAAAATGCCAGGCTCTAGGTACCACTAAAAACTGATTTCCAGAAATGTCCAGAGACAAAGGAGCATGGGGCCCTTTGGGAAGGAGGACATGGATTGGGCCTTGAGGAAGGCTTCAGTGGGTGGGATGGAACAGTGAGGCTATCTGTTTTCCCTCTCACGCTCCTCCCTTTGACCAAGACTTTTATCTGCCTGGTGTCATAGAGGTCACCCTTGCCCAGCCCAGAGTGTGACAAGCACCCCTCATCCACCCCGCCAGCAACAGCCCACAGGAGGTGAGGGCAGCTGCAGGCCTAGTAATGGGCCAGGAAGAGACACAAATTAGTCCAGGAAATTGCACTTGCCTGAGCTAGTTTTTTTTTTTTTTTCCCCCACAAAATTCAAATAACCTACTTAGCTTAAAACAATACATACAACACAGAAACAGCATAGAAAAATCGGAATGAACTGTTAACCTTGATAATACTTTTCCAATCTGTTTTTATGCCATCTACATAATGGAATCTGTGGTGATCTCAGTTGCCCACTCATCATTTGTGGTTTTATGGTAACTTTAGATTTGATGGATAAACTTAGATTTAGATTCTTTGAGTTCATGAATATAAAGGACTTTAGTAACTCTTCTACTTTTGGTCCAGAACAAAAATAATATGAGTAAAAGTAAAAACAAGGCAGGCAAAGTTTAAGAACCAATATATTTTACTATTTCTAGTTGAATATTTTCACAACCCAACCTTTTCCTCTCTTCTCCCTTCCCCTCCTCTCCCTTTCCCGCTGTGTTCCTCTTCTTCTCCCTGGACCTTTCTCCTGCCCCTACCTCAGGTGTGTTGGCACTGATTTTATCAACCTGTGAAGAAATGACCTGCTTCTGGAGCATTTAACATTACAGTGATTAACAGTGAAAAATGAGGAGGGAGTTTATACAACTGACAAAGAATTCCGCCCAGGGATGGATAATATTAGGACAGACACATCCTGAAGCGATAATAGGAATTGTGTTCAGGTGCCCTCCAACTCCCAGAGAGCGACTCACACAAAAACAGTGAAGTTGGCAATGGCCTTTTGTGTAGGGAGAAAGGGCAAAGGACAGTGAATGGCTCACCGCACAGCCACATATTCCCTAGCTGTCATTTGGGCGGTGTTTTAGGGAACAGGACATCTAGGACTAAAGTTCTGGGAACTCCATGCTTCCGATGTGCAAAGGATAGGGTGTCAATTAGGGAGCATCTTGGTGAGTGACAACGAAAGCTATTCCTCACATGATCTGGAAAGCAAGTTTGGCTTCAGTGTCTGATTGTAGATACTTTATGCTTGCCCACTTTGATGTGCATGTGGCTGGGTCCCCAGTTTTGTGTGGTGGAGGTTAGGTCACCAGGGTGGTGGCATTAGGGGGCAGCAGGGAGTTTTTAAGAGATGCAGCCAGTGAAAGGACCAGCGGTCACACTAAAGTGGTTCTGTAGAGAGCCTGAGCGTGGCTCCTGCCAGTCGTCGCTGGTTCCTCATTCAAGATGTGACCCTGGTTGGGCGTGGTGGCGCACGCCTGTAATCCCAGCACTCGGGAGGCTGAGGCAGGAGGATCGGTGAGAGTTCGAGACCAGCCTGAGCTACAAAATTGAGCTCAAGGCCAGCCTGAACTGTACAGCAAGACCTTGTCTCAAAAAGACAAAAAAAAAAAAAGGATGTGACCCTGTGTGCCTGCCAAGCCATGATGCCATCCACCTCTCTCTCACTAGAGGCCAGGCCCAGGCCAAAGCACCGTGTGTTCTTAAGCTTTGGACCTGTGCAACTGTGAAGCAAATTAGCCTTTCCTTACGTGGTTGGCCTCTGGTATTTCATTGCACTCATGAAAATCTGACTGATCTATTGCCTCCTCTCACTACAGTAAGTTTCCTGGAATCTCAGCAGCATCCAAGCCAGAAGGATGAAACCTCTATTGTATCTGAAACAAACACCTATTTTCTTAAACTAATCCTTAGTCTGTAGCTATTTCAGGCCTCCCTTGGCGGTCAATTAAAACTGGGTGGTTAGGGGCCCGGCAGGATGGCTCAGTGGTCTAAAGCACCTGCTTAGGAAAGCTTGGGCTGCTGCAGGGGCCGTGGTTCGATCCCTGGCACCACATGCTGCGCTTCCTTGCCCTCAGGGCAGGCTGAGCCAGCCATAAAAATAAATAAACAAAGAAAAGTTCTGAAACAAGAAAAATAAAAATTAAAATTAAAAAATAAAATAAATAAAACTGGGTGGTTCCTCAAGCCATCATTGTTATGTGCCGGGCATCTGGAATCTTGGTTTGCAACGTGAATGTGGAAAGCTCTGTCCAAGTGAATGTGTAGCCTGAGGGAATGACGAAGGGGAGTGGAGGCTAAAGCCTGACGCTCAAGGAAGCTGTTTATCTCCTTAAACACTGTTCTTAATTGGAATTGAACCACCCACAGGCCTGTACTTCCCTTTGTGCCTAAAGACCAGCAAGCTTTTTTTCTTTTAAAGACAATTAATGGGGGGAAATAATACAAAATAAAACAGTCACTGAGACCAGTTTAAAGGAGCTGTTTTTCCTGATTCCCTTGATTTGTGAATTCTACAGCTGCTCTCCCATTGCCCAAAAGGTAATTAAGAGGTGATAATGATATCTATCTTCCCTTATCAAAGTCATTAACACGTTATTATTGTCGCGAGGTAGCTAGCTACCGCTGGGTCATAGTGCTGCTCTGGGCAGAGAGTCCTTATTAGTCATCCAGGGATTTCTGCTGGGATGAAGAAATTGCAGTTCAGGAATGGACTAGCAGGTTGCCTGCTTCACGGGCCTTTAGTGTTGTATTTCTCCAAACCTTGCAAATTTCTGAGAGTCCCCAGGGCCATGCTGACTCTGCGTTTGACCTAGAATTTTCTTCCTTTTCATGCTTTTCTGTGAACCAGGAATGAAAGGACCTCTTTCTATCCATTAAATTGCACTTCTACTGTACCAGAAAGTTTATCTGAAGCCCCACCTACCCCTGATACCTTCTTATTTGAATTGAGACTCAGATAATGACAAATCAGATTCTCCTCATGCCAATTGCTTCCCCTGCACTCGTGCTTAAGTGCTACTATGCACAAATACGCACTTAGATTGTGGTATAGTTTTTTTTAAAGCGAGTACAAAATGATACTAAAACAGAAAAAGCTACAAATGATACAGAATTTCACTAAACACAATGACATGAATTGCACAGTATTTGTTGTACTGTATAGTGTTGTCTTCAAGATAGTTATTCATAGCACCAGATCTATGCATTCAAAATTGGGGGGAAAAAAAGAAAAATAATTAGAAGACATTGAGAAGAGAAAAGGGAAAAAAGAACTATAAAAAGAAGACAAAACAAATTAAGCATCAATTGTCCCTCTCCATAGACCAGCAGAAATCCACAGTACAATTGTGGTAAAGATTTTCTGATTAGCCTCTTAAACATCTAGGAAAACCACTGGAGTATCTGTCTATGTAAGTTCTTCACACTTCAAATATTCCTACGATTTGGAGAGGCAAACACTTTGGTATTGGTTCCGAAATCTCTTAAGCTTAGCTATATTAGAAAATAGTCTGCTTGGTCTTCTCAGATTTGTGACTCATTTGCGAAAATGCTGAGAGCAGAAATGTGCTTAGCAATCAGAGTTATGGCACCTTAATGTTTTTAAAAAGTAAGTGAAAGGGCCAGCCAAATAGCTCAGTGTGTTAAAGTCAGGGGTTCAATCCCTGAGCCTAGTGTACCGGCCCCACCCCTGGGGTGAGTGAGAAGGCCATTGAGACTGGGCAAGGTGGAGCACACCTGTAATCCCAGCTCCTGGGAGACTGAAAACAGGCGGGTCACTAGGAATCCAATCTAGTAGTGAGACCCTGAGTACCTTGTAGACCCTTCCCTATAATAAATAAATAAAATAAGTGTAAACTTACACAGATACATGGGCACATTTTAAGAATCAAATATTGCAAAAGGATTTTAATAAATAAAAGGAAGGAAAAAGCACAGCAATTCTCCTGGCCTACTCTCTTCTCCACCAATGCCACCCTATGGAGACAATGACTTTTAATTAATTTTAGCTGCCTCTTCTAGTCTTTATCTCTAAATTTCTCAATAATATACGGGTCTTCCTAGCTTATTATTTGGTGACGATTAAAGCTGGTAACAGCTCAAATCTTTTATCCCATAACACTGTTTTTGCCTGTTTCTGTTTTTTGGGTAAGTCAATATCCAAGTTTATACTATTATAACCATGTAAATAGTGTTCTGTACTGGGCTAACACTATGCTATAATTACTTTTCCTTTCTTGTACAACTTTCTGTTTTTCTTGGAGTTAATAATTGCCTTATTTTTCACCGGTTCAGCATCTTATATAACTATCCCTGAATCCTACCACAACGTTCAACATTCTCCCCTAAAACTTTCCATGAAGTAGAATGTAACAGATACTGTAGCCGCACCTCGAGACCTCTCTCCTCAGGCCTATCCTTTCTTTTGGCCTGGTTTTCCTGGGGCCCTTGGCCTGGCTGCTTCAGGTCTTCACTCTGCTGTTTATCCCAATGACCAACTTCACTTCTGTGGAAGCCTCTCCTCCCGGTCCCCATGTTTCCATGTTGCTTTTTTTGGTGGCCTCCCTTCCTGAGAAAGTGCATGTGAGGTAAATTTGCTGGGAGCTTTTCTTCCTGAAAATCTTTACTCTACATTTGCGTTTCTTTGGCGCTTTGGCTAAGAGTTGAATTCTGCATGAAAAAATAATTCCCATTCTGAATGTAATGGTGCTGAACCATTGTCTTCTAATTGTCAGTATTTCCATTTACAGATCTAGAGTCACAATGCTCCTCTGTCACTGTTTTGTGAGCACCATGCTTCCTCAGGAGTTCTGAAATTTCAAAACGATGTCCTGGGTTGGGCCTTTTCCTACCACACTGGGCATTCACTAGTCACCTCACTCTAAAGGGAGGACTACGAAATTTTCTTCAACTCTTTGTTTGATGGCTCTTTTCTCTCCCTATCCCTGTGTTTTCTTTTATGGCACTTCTCAGTGCATACTTGTACATGGTAACACTTTTTAACCAAAGGAGGGAGAACAGTCGGGTCAATCAATATTTTAGTACTTTTTCTCTCCTAAGGTATGCTTTATCTTCCTTTTATATTTTTGGTGCCAGGAACTGAACTCAGGACACTGTGCTTGCCAGGCAAGTGCTATAGCACTGAGATATAGCCCCAGCCTCCTGCTCTGCCTTTTTGTCCTATCTTCTAGAAGATTTATCTACTTTATCTTCTAAAATTTCCATTGTGTTTTTTTTTTTTCATATCAGGATTTCTATTTTTAATTTCTGCAAAGTCTCTCACATTCTAGGATTGTTCTTTTTATAGCATCTATTCTTGTTTTATGGATACAGTGTTTTTAATCTCTATGGAAATTAATCATATTTTATTTGAAGTGTCCTAATCTCCACACTGTCCTTTCTCCTTCTGCCTTGTTTACTGTTTCATTAATTTGTCTCCATCTTGCTGGGGGCTGGCGTGACTTGGTGACCTTTAGCTGTGAGGCATGGGGTGTTGGCAACTGTTTTGCAAGGCTCACTGACAAGAGAGTAAAACTATGGATGAAGGGACAGTGACCCCAAGGGGTTACCAGGGCTCTGCTGAACTCTATGTGCCCTTTCCTAAAACACTTTAACTTCTCTACAGAAGGATCTTTCAAACATCTCTCTGGGGCTTATAAACCTAGTGGTGGCCTTCAGGATGGTGGGAAGAAGTGCGCTAGAATAGTGTGATGATCTGAGTTTTGCTATTTCGGTCTCTGTGACTCAGAGCCCTGGTACTGAATCTGTCCTGTTCAATTGTTGGAGAAAAAAACATCTGTGAGGGTGAGCTAAAGAGCTAACTCTTTTGTAATGGCCTTCAGCCCACCCTTGATCTGATGCCTGCTCCTCCCTGAGCCTCGTGCCTCTGGTCCCTGACCTTTCCAGTGTTCTGGAGAATGACTGGCTGATTCATCACGGTGCTGCCCCTGTAGGCTCATAGCTGCCTTTTACCACAGCTTTCCATCCAGCAGGTATTGGTTGGCATTCTTGCCATTGAAGACCTTCCTCTTTGCTGCTCTATTCACTCTTTGTTTAAAGTCTTGATTAATTGATTGATTGATTGATTGATTGATTGATACAGGGTCTCACTATACAATCTGACTTGTAGCAATCCTCCTGTCTCAGGCTCCCCAGCACTGGGATTATAAGCATGTGGCACCACACCTTGTTTCAGGGTGGACTTGGTGTCAGGAATCAAACTTGGGTCCCTGTACTTTCCAGGCAGACACTTAAACAGCTGAGCTATCTCTCTCCCAAGACCACTCTATTCACTGTTGTGTTTTTATACTTTTCTTTTTTTTTTTTTTTTTTTTTTTTTGAGACAGGGT